>CM045758.1:103205412-103467912 GCA_025200525.1 Camellia lanceoleosa | reverse complement strand
AGAAATTTCTAAATTCTCTCTTTAAAATTTATCTCAAAATATAAACCAAACACACCCTTTTTTCTTTCCATAGAAACTGGGTTATTTCTTATTGGTATCTTATACATAGACCACTATTTGATGAGTGATTTGATATTTCGTTGTAATTGAGTAGATGTGTGTGAACGAAAAAGTGATTGAGAAAGAGAGAGAAGATAGAAAAAGTGATTAATTAATGTGTAGGGGAGTGATTTTGAAATTTTTTTTTGAAAAAACTTCTCAAACAAACAAAATTTTAGAAATTGATTTAGGGCTCCCTAGACTCGCTTTTCTCAGGTGGAGGGAATTTGTGTTCGGTTTGGGACAAACCCATGCTAAAGGCTATGGTCGAACTTTGAAGGGTATGACTGGGCTTGATGCGAAGAAGCAAACTGCTGAAGTGAAAGACGTGTTGGATTTGTTGAGGGGTAATGTTGCTGAGATAAAAACTCTGAAAGATATGGTAACGGCTATCTCAAGCAAAATGAACATTCCTTTTCCAGTTGCCTCCCAAGTTGCACCTGATTCACCATTGCCACCACCACCTCTACCTCCACCGATTTGTAACGGTGGAGGAGGTAATGGCAAAGGAGGTAACGGTGATTAGTGATAGTAGTAAGGTTGATTACAGTTTTCGACAATGATGATCTGTGTGAGTTTTTAGAGTTTTTGATAAGTTTGTTTCAGTGTTTTCTTTTTTTTTTTTTTTTTTTTTTTTCTATGGATGGTGAAAATTAAGATGTTATTTGTAAGAGAATGAGTTTCAGTAATGGTAAGTTTTGCTAATATCTTTTTAAAGATTTCATAGTCCATAAAACTGTGTAGCTTCTCCTAGTACAGCAGCTTGAATGTAGCTGCACTAGGCAAAACGTGGCATTAGACACTTGAAAAACGAATTCATAGTTTTATGGGCTATGAAATCTTTAAAAAAAGATACTAGCAAACTTATCATTACTAAAACTCATTCTCTTACAAATAAAAGCATTCTAATTTCCACCAACGTTTAGCGGAAAAAAAATAAATAAATGAAAAAGAAGAAGAAGCACTGAAACAAACTTACTAAAAACCCTAAAAACTCACTCAGATCATCATTAAAAAAAATTGAAATCAACCTTACTATTATCACTAATCACCGTTACCACCATTACCTCCTCCACTGTTAGAGATTGGTGGAGGTGGTGGTGGCGAGGGTGAACCAGGTGTAACATGGGGGAAAAATGGAACAGGAATGTTCATTTTGATTGATATGGCCGTTACGATTTCATTTAGAGTTTTCATTTCAACAGTGTTATACCTCGCCAAATCCAACCCGTCTTTCATTTCAACAGTTTGCTTTTTTGCATCAAGCCCAGTCATACACCTTCAAAGTTCGACCATAGCCTCTGGCATGGGTTTGTCTCGAATCAAATACAAATTCCCTCCACCTCTGAGAAGCGAGTCCAGGGCACCCTGAATCAACAAAAGTTTCACGCTTTCAAAACTTACATATTACACAAAATAGTTAGAAAATTAAACAAAAACGAAATAGTATAAAAATTCAAATCTTACCAATTGTGATTGCTTTAGAGTTTCCTAATGTCCAGAGGCCACCTTCTCTTTCATGTTTGCCTAAAAAATCTCCCATTCCTTCCTTCGCTTCTGTTTCTCTGCCATGCCATTTTTTCCGTAAATAGCATTGTCATCTTGTTCGACAACACATGCACACCTACTACTACAAGACATAGAAAATCAAAAAATTCTGTTAAAAAATCATTGAAACAATCTACCAGTTTTCTTCTTGAAAAATCATGGCCTTATTTGGTTTAACTCTCAAAACACATTT
The DNA here is from genome assembly GCA_025200525.1 of Camellia lanceoleosa. Lineage (NCBI taxonomy): Eukaryota > Viridiplantae > Streptophyta > Magnoliopsida > Ericales > Theaceae > Camellia > Camellia lanceoleosa. Next base: position 103,466,072 of record CM045758.1, on the reverse strand, counting down.
TGAAATTTTTTTGAAAAATTTTGTTTGGTTGGAAATTTTTTGAATTTTTTTTTTTCAAAATTACTCTCTTTTACACATCAATCAATCACTTTTTCTCTCTTTTCTCTTCTCTCTCCTTCTCAATCACTTTTTCTCTCACACACATATACTCAACTACAACAAAATATCAATTCATTCCAAACTCCAAAACTATTTTTAAAATATACAATTAAACAAACCCAAAAAATTTGTAAACTCTCTAAAAATTTTTTTGAAAATTTATCTGAAAATACAAACCAAACTCACCATTTTTTAATTACTTAGAAATTGGGTTATTTCTTATTGGTATCTTGTACATGGACCATTACATGATGAGTGATTTGATATTTTGTTGTAGTTGAATAGATGTGTGTGAGAAAAAAAGTGACAGAGAAGGAGGAGAGAGAAAAAGTGATCAATTGATGTGTAGAAGAGAGATTTTAAAAAAAAATTCAAAAAATTTTCAACCAAACAAAATTTTAGAAATTCTTTTCAAAAATTCTGTTTTGAGAGTTAAACCAAATAAGGCCATGATTTTTCAAGAAGAAAACTAGTACATTGTTTTTTCTATGGTTTTTAATATTTTTTGATTTTTTTGTCTTATAGTTGTAGGTCTAACAATTTTGTGTAATCAGATGTTACTGAGAAGCGAAATGTGAAACTTTTGTTGATGAGCCCTAGACTCGCTTCTTAGAGGATGAGGGAATTTGTATTCAGTTTGGGACAAACCCATGCCAGAGGCTATAGCCGAACTTTGGAGGGTTATGACTGGGCTTGATGTGAAGAAGTAAACTGCTGAAATGAAAGACGTGTTGGATTTGGCAAGGGGTAATGCTGCTGAGATAAAAATTCTGAAAGAGATGATAACGGCCATATCAAGCAAAATGAACATTCCTGTTCCAGTTGCACTTGGTCCACCATCGCCACCTCCACCCCTACCTCCACCGAGTTGTAACGGTGGATGATGTAATGGCGAAGGGGGTAATGGTGGTAACGGTGATTAGTTTTGATAATGATGATCTGGCGAGTTTTAGAGTTTTGGTAAGTTTGTTTCAAGTTTTTTTTTTTTTTTTTTTTTTTTATAAAATTTTCTACGGATGTTGATGGAAATTAGGATGCTGTTATTTGTAAGAGATTGAGTTTTAGTAATGATAAGTTTGCTAGTATCTTTTTTTAAAGATTTCATAGCTCATAAAACTATGACCCTTCTCCTAGTATAGCGACTGCATGCAGTGCACTCGAGGAAAAATGTGGCGCCGGACTCTTGAAAAAGCGAATTCCGCGAGCTATGAAATCTTTAAGAAAAGATACTAGCAAACTTACCATTTCTGAAACTCATTCTCTTACAAATAAAAGCATCCTAATTTCCACAAACGTCTAGTGAAAATAAAATAAAAAAGAAAGAAAGAAAGAAAAAAGACACACTGAAATAAATTTACCAAAAACCCTAAAAACTCACTCAGATCATCATTACAGAAAACTAAAATCAACCTTACTACTATCACTAATCATCGTTGCCACCATTACATCCTCCACGGTTAGAGATCAGTGGTGGTGGAGCTAGTGGTGGCGAGGGTGAACCATGTGCAACATGGGGGGAAACTGGAACAGGAATGTTCATTTTGATTGATATGGCCGTTACAATCTCTTTCAGAGTTTTCATCTCAGCAGCATTACACCTCGCCAAATCCAACATGTCTTCCACTTCAGTAGTTTGCTTCTTCGCATCAAGCCCAATCATACCCCTCCGAAGTTCAATTATAGCCTCGGGCATGGGTTTGTCCCGAACCGAATACAAATTCCCTCCACCTCTGAGAAGCGAGTCCAGGGCGCCCTAAATCAACAAAAGTTTCGAAACCCTACATATTACACCAAATAGTTAGAAAATTAAACAAAAAATGAAACAGTATTAAATTCAAATCCTACTCATTTCTGATTGATTTAGAGTTTCCTAGTGTCTTGAGGCCACCTTCTTCCTCCTAAAAAACCTCCCATTCCTTCATTCGCTTCTGTTTCTCTGCCATGCCATTTTTTTCGTAAATAGCATTGTCATCTTGTTCGACAACATAGGCACACCTACAACTAAAAAATCAAAAAATTTTGATTAGAAATTCATAGAAACAATTTACTAGTTTTCCTCTTGAAAAATCATAGCCTTATTTGGTTCAATTCTCAAAGCACTATTTTTGAAAAAAAATTTGAAAATTTTGTTTGGTTGGAAATTTTTTGAAAAAAAAATTCAAAATTACTCTCTTTCTCCTACACATCAATCAATCACTTTTTCCCTCTTCTTTCTCCTTCTCAATCACTTTTTTTTTCACCCAAATCTTCTCAACTACAAAAAATCAAATCATTCCAAACTCCAAAACTATTTTTAAAATATACAACTAAATAAACCAAACAAATTTCTAAACTCTCTAAATTTTTTTTTTGAAAATTTGTCTCAAAATACAACCCAAGCACTCCCTTCTTTTTTTCCCTTAGAAATTGGGTTATTTCTTATTGGTGTCTTATACATGGACCACTTCATGATGAGTGATTTGATATTTCGTTGTAGTTGAGTAGATTTGTGTGAGAGAAAAAGTGAATGAGAAGGAGAGAGGAGAGAAAAAAGTGATTAATTGATGTGTAGAAAAGTGATCAAAAATTTTCAACTGCATAAAATTTTGGAATTTTTTTTTTTCAAAATTGTGTTTTGAGAGTTAAACCAATTAAGGCCATGATTTTTCAAGAAGAAAACTAGTAGATTGCTTCTATGAATTTTTAATGATTTTTTATGTCTTGTAGTTGTAGATGTGCTTGTGTTGTTGGACAAGGTGACGATGCTATTTTATGAAGAAAATGGCATGGCAGAGAAACATAAATGAAGAAAGGAATGAGATGTTTTTCAGGCAAACATGAAGGAGAAGGTGGCCTCGGGATACCAGGAAACTCTGAATCAATCGGAAATGGGTAGGATTTGAATTTTATACTGTTTCGTTTTTTGTTAAATTTCCTAACCATTTTGTGGAATCTGTAGGTTTCAAAATTGTGTCGAAACTTTTGTTGATTCAGGGCACCCTAGACTTGTTTCTTAGAGGTGGAGGGAATTTGTATTCGATTCGGGACAATCCCATGCAGAGGCAATGGCCGAACTTTGTAGGGGTATGACTGGGCTTGATGCGAAGAAGCAAACTGCTGAAGTGAAAGACGTGTTGGATTTGGCGAGGCATAATGCTGCTGAGATAAAAAACACTGAAAGAGATGGTAACGGCCATATCAAGCAAAATGAACATTCCTGTTCCAATTTCCCCCCATGTTGCACCTAGTTCACCATCGTCACCACTACCTCCACCTCCACCGATCTGTAACGGTGGAGGTAATGTTGGTAACGGTGATTACCGATAGTAGTAAGGTTGATTTTCAATAATGATGATGTGAGTGAGTTTTTAGGGTTTTTGGTAAGTTTGTTTCAATGTTTCTTTTTCCTTACTTTTTAAAAAAAAAAAAAAATAAAAAAAAAAAAATAATTTGGTAGATGTTGGTGGAAATTAGGATGTTGTTATTTGTAAAAGAATGAGTTTCAGTTATGGTAAGTTTGCTAGTATCTTTTTTTAAAGATTTCATAGCCCATAAAATTGTGAAGCTTCTCCTAGTATAGTAGCCTAAATGCAGCTGCACTCTGAGGCAAAACATGGCGTCAAACTCTTGAAAAACGAATTCATAGTTTTATGAGCTCTGAAATCTTTAAAAAAAGATACTAGCAAACTTACCATTGCTGAAAATCATTCTATTACAAATAGAAGCATCCTAATTTCCACCAACATCCAACGAAATTTAAAAAAAAAATAAATAAATAAAAAGAAAAGAAAGATAGAAAGAAAAAAGAAACACTGAAACAAACTTACCTAAAACCCTAGAAACTCTCTCAGATCATCATTACTGAAAATAGAAATCAAGCTTACTACTATCACTAATCACCGTTACCACCATTACCTCCTCCGCCGTTACCTTCTCCACGGTTAGAGATTGGTGGAGGTCGAGGTGGTGGTGGCGATGGTGAACCAGGTGCAACATGGGGGAAACTGGAACAGGAATGTTCATTTTGCTTGATATGGCCGTTACAATCTCATTTAGAGTTTTTGTCTCAGCAGCATTACTCCTCGCCAAATCCAACATGTCTTTCACTTCTGTAGTTTGCCTCTTCGCATCAAGCCTAGTCATGCCCCTTCAAAGTTCGACCATAGGCTCTGGCATGGGTTTGTCCCGAACCGAATACAAATTCCCCCCACCTCTAAGAAGCGAGTCTATGGCGCCCTGAATCAACCAAAGTTTCGACACAGTTTCGAAACATACATGTTACACAAAATAGTTAGAAAATTAATTAAAAAACGAAACAGTATAAAATTCAAATCCTATCCATTTCTAATTGATTCAAAGTTTCTTGTTGTCCTGAGGCCACCTTCTCCTTCATGTTTGCCTCAAGAACCTCTCATTCCTTCCTTCGCTTCTGTTTCTCTGCCATGCCATTTTTTTCCATAAAATAGCATTGTCATCTTGTCTGACAACACCGCACACCCACGACTACAAAACATAAAAAATCAAAAAAATTCATTAAAAAATCATAGAAACAATCTACTAGTTTTTTTCTTGAAGAATCATGGCCATATTTGGTTAAACTCTCAAAACACAAATTTTGAAAAAATTTCTAAAATTTTGTTTGGTTGGAATTTTTTTTCTTCAAAATCACTCTTTCTCGTACACATCAATCAATCACTTTTGCTCTGTTCTCTCTCCTTTCCAATCATTTTTTTCTCACACACATCTACTCAATTACAACAAAATATCAAATCGTTCCAAAGTCCAAAACTATTTTCAAAATATACAACTATATAGACCAAAAAAATTTCTAAACTTTCTAAAATTTATTTTGAAAATTTATCTCAAAATACAAACCAAAACATTTTTTATATCCTTAGAAATTTTATTATTTTATGTCTTGTAGTTGTAGATACTGTGTTTGTGGACAAGATAGCGATGCTATTTTATGGAGAAAATGGCATGGCGAGGAGAAAGCAAAATAGAAGGAGGTTTTGAAGGGCAAGAATAAGCATGGATGGTGTGACACTAGGAAACTCTGAATCAATCAAAATGGGTAGGATTTGAATTTTATCTTGATTTTTTGTTTAATTTTCTAACTATTTTATTGTTGATTCAAGGAGCCCTAGACTCACTTCTCAGAGGAGGAGGGAATTTGTATTCAGTTCAAGACAAACCCATGCCAAAGGCTATGGCCTAACTTTGGAGGGGTATGATTGGGCTTGATGTGAAGAAGCAAACTGCTGAAGTGAAAGACATGTTGGATTTGGTGAGGCATAATGCTGTTGAGATAAAAACTCTAAAAGAGATGGTAACGGCCATATCAAGCAAAATGAACGTCTCTGTTCCAGTTTCCCCCTATGTTGCACCTGGTTCACCATCACCACCTCCACCTCTACCGCCATCAATTTGTAATGGCGGAGGACGTAACGATGGTAACGGTGATTAGTGATAGTAGTAAGGTTTATTTCAGTTTTCAGTAATGATGATCTAAGTGAGTTTTTAGGGTTTTTGGTAAGTTTGTTTCAATGTTTCTTTTTTCTTTCTTTCTTTTCCTTTTTAAAAAAAAAAAAAAAATTTCTATTGATGTTGGTGGAAATTAGGATGCTGTTATTTGTAAGAGAATGAGTTTCAGTAATAGCAAGTTTGCTAGTTTCTTTTTCCAAAGATTTCATAGCCTATAAAACTGTGAAGCTTCTCCTTGTACAGCAGCCTGAATGCAGCTGCACTCTAAGGCCAAATGTGACGTCAGACCCTTGAAAAATGAATTCACAGTTTTATGGGCTATGAAATCTTTAAAAAAAGATACTAGCAAACTTACCATTACTGAAACTCATTCTCTTACAAATAAAAGAGTCCTGATTTCAACAAACATCCATCGAAAATTATAAATAAAATAAAAAAGAAAGAAAGAAAGAAAAAAGAAACACTGAAACAAACTTACCAAAACCCCTAAAGACTCACTCAGATCATCATTATTAAAAACTGAAGTCAACCTTACTGCTATCACTAATCACCGTTACCACCATTACCTCCTCCACCATTAGAGATTGGTGGAGGTGGTGGTGGCGATGGTGAACCAAGTGCAACATGGGGGGAAACTAGAATAGTAATGTTCATTTTGCCTGATATGGCCTTAATAATCTCATTCAAAGTTTTATTTTCTCAACAGCATTACACCTCGCCAAATCCAACATGTCTTTCACTTCAGTAGTTTCTTTTTTCATATCAAGCTCAGTCATACCCCTCCAAAGTTTGACCATAGCCTCTGGCATGGGTTTGTCCCGAATCGAATACAAATTCCCTCACCTTTGAGAAGCGAGTCTAGGGCTTCCTGAATCAACAAAAGTTTCGACAGAGTTTCGAAACCTTCATATTACACAAAATAGTTGGAAAATTAAACAAAAAACGAAACAGTATAAAATTCAAATCCTACCAGTTTCTGATTGAGTCAACGTTTCCTAGTGTCCCGAGGCTACCTTCTCCTTCATGTTTGCCTTAAAAACCTCTCATTCCTTCATTCGCTTCTGTTTCTTTGCCATGCCATTTTTTCCATAAAATAACATTGTCATCTTGTCTGACAATATAGGCACACCTACAACTACAAGACATAAAAAATGAAAAAAAATTCATTAAAAAAATCATAGAAACAATCTACTAGTTTTCTTCTTGAAAAATCATGGCCTTATTTGGTTAACTCTCAAAACACAATTTTTGAAAAAATTTCTAAAATTTTGTTTGGTTGAAAATTTTTTGAATTTTTTTTTTCAAAATCACTCTCTCTCTCTCCTACACATCAATCAATCACTTTTTCTCTCTCCTCTCTCCTTCTCAATCACTTTTTCTCTTACACACATGTACTCAACTACAACAAAATATCAAATTATTCCAAACTCCAAAACTATTTTCAAAATATACAACTAAACAAACCAAAAAAATTTCTAAACTCTCTCTAAATTTGTTTTTGAAAATTTATCTCAAAATACCAACCAAACACACGCTTATTTATTTCCTAAGAAATTGGGTTATTTCTTATTGGTATCTTATACATGGACCACTACATGATGAGTGTTTGTCCTTTCCATGAATTTTGAGTTGCCTCTTAGAATAGTGTCTTTGACAAATTTGTGCTTGACATCAATTTAAGAAAAGGGAAATTATTATAAGTCACATTTGGAAGACTAATACAATATGCTCCTATGAAAAACTTATAACCTAATAGGTCCTATTGTTTTCTTGTGAACATATCTACCCCCAATCTTATTTAATTAGTAACCTGATTAATGATAATACCTCTAATGTTACCATAGATTGTAATCATATCTATATGGTTAGAAATTTAAAATTCAAAATTACCTAATTAATGACAATACCATATATGGGAAATCCAATGTTACCATAAATTGTGATCAAATCTATATGGTTAGAAATTTAATATTCAAAATAACCTAATTAATGGTAATACCATATATGGAAACCCAATATTACCATAGATTGTGATTATATCTATATGGTTGAAAATTTGAAATTCAAAACGTAAATGTAACATTTAACATCCCAAATACAATGTGATACTTCCAAACCCAACATAACATTCTCATATGCTTTTGAAATTCAAAATAACTTGATTAATGGGAATACTATATATGGGAAATCAATGTTACCATAGATTGTGATCATATCTATATGGTTGGAAATTTGAAATTCAAAACAAAAATGTAACATGTAATATCCCAAATCCAATGTGACATTCTCAAACACAACGTGACATTAGCATATGCTTCTCATCCCAAACGCATCGTAAATGTAACATGTAACATTCCAAACCCACCGTGACATTACCATATGCCTCTCATCCCAAACCCGATGTGACATTTCAATACTCCATTAAATTACGAAAAATGTAACCTCCTAAATGTAACATGTAACATTCCAATCCAACCCATGTATTGAACCATCATCACCCCAACTCAGTATAACTTCAACATTGAGTGATGAGATTCAATCCACATTCAATTACAAATCCAAATCCCTAATAATTTTGCGCAACGTACTATGATATGTATGTAAACACTGATTACAACAAAGACATGATACACATTCAAACACATATACAACCGAACAAACACACAAATGTCATCTACTACATGGTATATGTGGATTAACGTTACACACTAAATGTAACATGCATCATAACACGATCATCCAGGTCCTAATGTACAATTGCCATCCTACGACGTGGTTTACATTCGACATCCAATTAACAACCAAAACCAAATACCCCCAACTTAACCGTTAAACCCATACACACCACCCACACATCGAACATATCAAAACGCATCAACCATCACAATGTTAAATACACACATTTAATTAGAACATTGGCCAAAGTGTGCCTATCAATGAGTGTAATAGATTGTCAATGCCCTATTAAAGATGAACAATCCACATTTAAACAAACAAAGAATATACGCCAAAAAAAAAAAAAAACCTCTTTCCCTTAATTGATTGGAGTCGAAATCTATCGAAGTAATCAACATACAACCCTCAAATTTCATCATATCATCAACCATATCCATATCTATTTAAGCAACATTTTGAAAATGCATTGGAATCCCATGATCAAGGCAAAAAACTCACGGTCATTGCCTATAGACTTGTCTTTCCTAAAAGCCTTCCTAAACGTGATATGATGAATGAGAAAATAAGGTACAATATGAAAATAAATTAGGGGTATAATAGTACACTAATATGATTCATATACAACTCATAGGACCTTATGGAACACATTCCTATTTAAATATGACTTCAAACTCTAAAAGAATATTCATAAGATTTCATATTAAATAAGTCTTCCAAATAGGACTTATAAATAATTTTTCCTTCAAAAAAATGCATAAAGTCTGCTAGTCAATGTAAGCCTTTGTTCTTTTGCCCTTTAATATTTTATTGATATATATATATATATTTTTTTTTTCTATAATGCTTGTGGTTTTCTTTTCTTTCTTTGTTCAAAGTTAATGAATTGGAAATAATTTTTCTTGGATGGTGATTATGTTGATTCTATTGTCCTTTATTTATACAGGAAAGTAAACAAATGGAAATGAATAGTAATATGAGTTATTCCAAAATACCAGATTGGTGAATCCCACAATTCTCGATTTTCAGGTTTGTGCTATTTTGCATGGTACATTTTGCTTCTATTAATTATAATTTATATAAAGGAAACAAGGTGTTTCTATAATGCTTTGTTTTTCTTATTTGATGAAAACCAATGTCCTCATTGATGAACATTTGTGATTTATCATTTATGTGCTCATGGTTCACATAGTTCGGTTTTTTTTTTTTTTTTAATGACCCCTGACATTTGGAAATATGCGAACCTCTCCTATGATTTTGGATTGATTTGCAATCGCTGCCGTTAATGTTTATGTCAGAAAGACTAGTTTATCTTTACACACAGTTATAGACTCACCCCCCACACACACCACACAGATGCCCTTTCTCTCTCTCTCTCTCTCTCTCTCTCTCTCTATACAGCACATATCACATCACATCATTCACCTTACTTTTTTTAATTAAAAAACAAAACAAATTTTATTCAATTTTATTTTAATAAAATACATATAATTTTTAATCTATAAATTCAATTTTTATAAAATTAATATTATTCAAAAAAATATCAACAAAATCTTTAAAATAAGACTAATATTTAACATATTTAATAATAATTAAAATAAGTTGAATGATTTGAAATTAATGTAAATAACAATTATTTAGAATTATCTTTTTGAATAGAAAATATTACTTTTCATTTACTAAAAAAACGTAAAGACTAATAAAAAAAATATTAACTCATTGGTACAATAATAATAATAATAATAATACACAAATTTTACTTAAATTGTATAATTAAAAAAAAACTACTAAAGTATACATATAATAATACAAATTAATACCAAAAAAAAAAAGTTCACTAAAAATAACTCAAATTGGGCACATATAGTTGAGCATTAATCAAATTGTATAATAAAGTTTAATAAAATATAATCAAGTGTTTCCCCTCCAATATTGTTTGCAGAAGACATTTCAATATTTCCAACAAATTGTATAATAAAGTTTAAAGAAAAATAAACAATAAAAAAAAAAAAGACACTACAGAGTGGAAGACAATTTAAACATAAATATTTGATTAAACAAAAAATAAAATAAATAAGAGATAAAAACATAATAGAAAAAAAAAAATTGTATAATAAAGTTTAATAAAATATAATCAAGTGTTTCCCCTCCAATGTTGCAGAAGACATTTCAATATTCTTAATAAATTGTATAATAAAGTTTAAAGAAAATTAAACAATAAAATTAAAAAATGAAAAAAAAAAAACACTATAGAGTGGAAGACAAATTAAACAAATAAATATTTGATTAAATAAAAAATAAATAAATAAGAGTATAAATATAATTTTAAAAAATTAAATTAAAAGGGAGATGAAATACTAATTGTTCTAGGATGATTCCACTTTTCCCTCCGATTTGGGTGAAGTATAACATCCATTTCATAGCATTGTCTTATATAGTGAAGGGTAGGGTCATTTTGGTCTTTTGATTAAACAATTTTTGGAGGGAAAGCTATCAAACGAACCAATACATGCAAATAGGGCGTTGCCGTTTGTTTGGATGGAAAATTGTAGATCAATTCAAAACCATAGGGGAGGTGTTTGTATATTGCCAAACCTTAGGAAAGTCATCTACAACAGCCCAAAACGATAGGGGGTTAGGTGCGTTTTGCCCTTATTTAGTAATCACTTATGTGAGTCTATATCATCGATTTTACGTGATGAGATCAGTTCATTTTTTTACACACACACACACACACACACACACACACACACACATATATTGTAATTTAGACTCTCTCATCAGGTTCATTCTTACAATCATATTGTCAGTGTTGGTTTGGAGAAAAAAAAGGATTTTGGTGCTTTACTTTGTTTTGATAATCTTTCCATGTACTTATGATTGATGTCATTCCTTTTAGGCATCTTGGAATTTATTATTGGTGGAAAAATATATCTATACCATGTCACGTCCACTTTTTTACTTGAACAATATTACCATATCTAGTATTATAATCCAATTTCATTAATAACATACGGAAACTATATACATTCACGGTCATAAATAAATGAAAATTCTCTCATTCGTTCATACATTAGATGCAAAATATTTTACAATTAAAGAAATGTCCGTAGGCATACATTGTTACATAAAAAGAAAGGGCTCAACCTTTTTACAACAATGGCATACCACCAACAAATATAAGGCCCCTTGGCCATCAATTGAAGAAGATCCTTGCCACCGCTTCTCAACTTGTATATGAAAAATGATTAGCAACGTGGGATGAACATAAAGTCCAGTAGAGATCTCAAAAATGATCCTAAACAATAGCAACATGCATATAGCTATGATCATGAATGCACCGCATTATACTATATAAGTAATGTGACAATTTTATTTCAAAAATAAAACATATATAAATACATATAATTTCTTCTCAAAATCCTTCTTTTCAACCTTTCAAGGAAAACCTGTTTATCATCTCTTCATCTCATCAATTATGATTCAAAAGAAATTCTTCAAATTATCTTTACTTTAGAGAAATGTTTTAAAACAATCAATCATTCACTCATTCTAGCCTGCATCCCAAAAACAATAATCACACATTCTAGTCATCATCCCGTCTTACATCATAACTCACTGCACACTAGGGATGGCAATATCAACCCGGCCCAACGGGGACCCGGACCGCCCCGTCCCGATAAATAGGGTTTTCCCCGAAAATTATTCACCATAGGGCCGGGGCTGGTATTAGAAAATACATCCCCGATCATTTTTGGGCCGGGGACGGGGATAGGCTTGTCGGCCTCGGCCCTGGCCCGGCCCAGCCCGGCCCCAAATTTCCCCGGTTTATCCCCGCCTCCATATCTCTTTGTATTATATAAATATTAGTTGTATTATAGTATTATATAAATATTAGTTAAATATTAATTATATTATATAAATGTCTATTTCACTTTTGATCTCTACTCTCTCTTGTCTCTCAACTATCTCACTCTCTCTCTGACTCTTTTCTTCTCTCTTCCAACTCTCTCACTCTCTTCACTCTCTCGTTCTCAACTCTCTCTCTCTCTTAACTCTCCCGTTCTCTCTCTCTCTCTCTCTCTCTCAACTCAACTCTTTCATAGTCACCAAACCCACCGCCACAGCCGAAGGTCCGTTCATCCCTGTCTCTCTCTATTCTTGAGCAGAAGGTCCGTCTCTCTCTCTCTCCACCAACGAACCCACCGCCACAGCCACCGTCGACTTGCCACCGTCCATCTCGCCAAATCTGAGCCAGACGATGGTGTACTCAGATCTGTACTCAGATCTGTTATCTCTCTCTCTCTCTCTCTTTCTCTCTATCTCTCTCTCTTTGATATGATGTTGTTGATCTGTACTCAAATCTGTATTGTTGTTTATCTGTATTGTTCAGAATATATATTTTTTTAATCTGTGTTAGTTATATATTGATTTATTAATTTTTTTTTTTGATTTGTGATATATGTTGATTAGTTAGTGACTTGTTGAACAAAATTCAAAAAAAAAAAAAAAAAGAAAAGCTCGGGGATATTTCGGGGTCGGGGAAACCCGATCCCCGTGAAGTTAGGCGGGAGGGTGAGGCTCGGCTCCCGAGATCGAGGATTAATCTTTATCTTCGGGATCGGGGATCGAGTCCCGCCGACCGTTGCCATTCCTACTGCACACATACCCATCAACACATCCACCACTTTCCCTGGCCTTAAGCACAAGGGCAAAAGAACACCTCCAACAATGTAATACAATATATCTATGTGTATACATATATATAAACGTGAATAGCGGAAAACAATACATACTTCCATACCGGCCAAAGCACAAATGGCTAATGAAATAACCCACATAACAAAACACACTTTATCGGCCTCACCTAGATAGGAACGACCCACAGGTTATACTGCATCGGGCGCAAACCCAAAGGGAGAGGAACCTGTCTCATGGCGCCACGCTTTACTGGTCCCATCGGAGGGTAACAAACCCCGATTCACACTTTACCGGGCACAACCCGGAAGGGAGATGAACCATCTGTCAAGGCACCACTCCTTACCGACCTCACCCAGCGGGAAATGGACCCTCAATCCATATCACAACATTCTAGATTACAATAACAATCTACAAATATAACAAATACATGTATTCTATTCAATAACAATGTCATCCTCCACCGATGACCAAGGACAGAACATGTAACAATTAAATACATGACTCTTGTAACTCAAATCCACAACCGATTCCACCATTTCAAGCCATTAACGTTTTAATGAAATCATTTCAAAACAACTATTTTCCCTACTCACTTTCCATTTTCCATTTTCCGTTTCATTTCACAAAGGAATTACAAATGTCATATTGTTTTCAAAACCAAACCCGTTCTCCCAAATCTCCAACCATTAGTTGAAATCTCTTTTTAATTGTCAAAATCCCAATTGGTGGATACACAACCACAACCCAACACAACATAACATTAACCAAACAATCACAAGACCCGATTAACTTCTTTTTAACAACCCATGCTCTAATTCATTAATGTAAACACATAGCTCAACAATTACTCAACTTTAATTCATTTCATTCTATCAAACTCTTAATTACAAATTAAGAATTTTCACTATTATCAACATAAACGTGATTATTTAACTTAAAATTTTCAAAACCCTAAACCCCCTTCATGCCTTTCCACAATCCTATAACAAAATATGCTTTTAATGCGATAAAAACTACCACATGTCTATCTATAACGAGGTATTGAAAATGAGCAAAGAAATCCCTACCTCAAACAAGAAGAGAAAAAAGTCCGAAAATCCAACTTCAATAAAACAGGATCCGCTCAGATTAAAAGGAAGCTCTCGTTGTGTTCTACATTTTGGTATATGGGACTATGATGAGATTCTCACTCTAAGGAGATAAAATCTAAGGTATAAGAGCTTGAAGCTTGAAAATGGAGGAAAGAGAGAGAAGAGAGTCTGAAAAGTGAAGGGATTTGACCTAAAACGTTACTTTTAAAGATCTGATCCTGAACAGATCACTCGAGCGATCAAACCTGGGCTCGAGCGGTAAATGAAATCTCTCAGTATCTATATTGTCTCGAACAAACTGCTCGAGCGGTGAATCAAGGTTTGCAGTATCTCAAACAGTTTTGAAAAACAGAGTTGGAAGGGTCTATGGACCGCTCGAGCGGTAAAACTTGCGCTCGAGCGAGCTATACACACAACACATATTTGCTAACTTCAAACTAGCATAACTCTGTAGTCTGAACCCTGTGTAGGGTCGTTCTTGTGTCCAAATTGAAGCCCAAGAAGTAATCTTTCTAATGGTTTTAGCCTCATATCAAGATTCAAAGTGTGGTGAGAGAAAATGATAAAAAAGTGAAGACTACTCAAGAATTACTCTTCAAATTTGGAGTTTTTGATCTAATCTCGCCCAACCATTATGGTAACACCTCAACCAAGGCTCAAATATTGATAAGAAGGTTCTCAATTATGATAATCAAACAGTCAAATATAATTTCATTATACCCAAAAGTACAGAGTGCTACAACCTCCCCACTTTAAGAAATTTCTTTCCCGAAATTAAGAATGCACCAAAACGTAAGGCAAACCAGCCATAAAAGGAAATACAACCACCAACCTAAGTCTAGATCCATAATTAGGATAATTTCCTGGATCCCGATCCAACACCTTGGTGCCCTAAAGACACCCTACTTTCGTGCTCCTCTCGGATACAACTAGCCCTACAGTTTGGACTCCCATGGTTCTGAATTTGATTTCACAAGTGCAATGTGAAATAGATAATCACAAATGAGTTTAAATCCTACAAATCTTTTGGAAAATCGATTTTGAATAAAAAATGCCAAAAATGGACTGCATTGCTAGATTATAGAGTCGTCACCTAAATATTTTTAGGAAATTTAGGAAACCCATGACTCGTGCCAAAGGCCACTTATCCGTCATCACTAAAATGTCTCGGCTCGGGAACTTAGGTATGAGAGGGGAAGTCATGAATTGAGCACCCCACTCACTCGATCAAAGATCGGCCTCTACTAATTATGACATGATTTTTATTTACATTATATGCTCTTATTCTGGTTATTATGCTATTTTTACTAGGTGATGCACACAAGTATAAACCAATTTGCAAAATTTGGAACGTATTGATTTTATATTTGTTTTGAAAAAGTGTTTTGAATACATGTCACTTGGAAAAAACGAGCTCGTATTTTACATTAATCAATTTATTCCAACTTAAGTAAAAAGGCCTTTATCCACGAGCATTCAAAGAGGTATATCACTTAAGCATTTAGCCTCATGGAAAACATGCTTGATATGGCAACAATCACATGCATGCAATATGCTAAAGCAAGAAATGCTCACCTAGTACTCCAAGGCAAGCTAAATAAAACAATATAATTAGAAGAAATGCATGCTCCTAGATAATGCAATATGACTAATGCAACACACACATTATATAAATAATGAGTTCAACTACTAGTAGGGCATATGAATCAATTCAAGGCATGCGATAGATCACGTATTCGAGTAATGAATTTGAAATTTATATTAGTTAGTATGATGAGCCGAACCCTTATGCATGCAAAACGAATGGATGTGAATCATAGAAAATGCTAAGGAAACATGATGCTACCATTATAAGCGAGTAAATAAAAGGGAGAAGAAATGAGGATTGGAAGACATACACAATTATTATATATTTTGCCCCCATACAAGAGGGTCCGAATCAATGTCCAAATTTAAGCTAGCTATTACAACACCAAATGAATGAATTAGCTAAACTAACTACCTATTACACATTCGAAAGAATAATAAATAAATAACAAGCTATCTAATTTATTACAACAAGGATATTATGACAATAATAATTACAACACTAATTACAACAATATAATATGAACAGTAATAATAATTACAACAATAATATGAACAATAATATTACAACATTAATGTATATAAAAAATGTACAAGGATTGAATGCGCGTCAATGAAGGCCATTTGTAGAAACTGCTCTGTTTACCCTCTGTGCAATTGCTCTGTTTCACTCTTAGTCACTGCCCTCTGTTTTTGCCAAAAGTACTCTGCTTACCAAACATTGGAGCCCAACTGGCCCCCAATGAGGCCCGGTCGGGTCTTATTAAGGCCGGTCGTGCCCTAATTTCATGCCAAAATCTGTTTTTGTGCTCTGAGGTGAGGACAGTGCAGACAGAGCCTTTCTAGGCCCTGTTTGTCCCTCTACTCTTCTCTATCTTGTGAAACTCAAGAGAAGAACAATTCGCGTTCAAAACCATCAATAAGCACAAGTTGATGGCTTGATGATCCCGAGCGCGTTTGGACAAAATTGAATAAATGCAATGGAAAACCACCACCCCTCCCTTCTATAATGAAGGCTCAAAGAGGGAAGTATACACGCCCTAAGTCTAATCAACATATCATGGATTGATAAGTGACAATTCTCGAAGTGATGGACTTGGCATAACATCCAGCTAAATCCAACCAACTCAAAACGTTTTCTTTTTGTCGCCTTCATTGATTTTAAGCCAATTTTATTAGTTCTTTCTATTCTTTAATCAATTTGTCCAAAGTGATGTTTAAGTCCACTAAATGAGAAGAAATGCCAAATGAGAAGTGATCCTTAGCATGAAAGAGAGATTATGCCTTGACGATGAACCTCCGTAGAGATTAAGCCATTGAGCATAAGTCTCTTTCTCATGCCTTGAATAACAATCAATCGTTTGAAGTAACTCTCAAACAAAAGAAAAGAAGAAAGAAAGGAGAGCGCATAAATGATTATGCGAGGCTGATTATTAAAATGAGACTCTTGATATGAAAACTAAGTAAAGTAAAGCCATCAACTCAAATGACTTGGTGTTTAAGGCCTAAACAACCGAAGCCATGAGGACTTACAACACAACAAGCTAGATATTCAAGCATAACCTAATTAAATAAATCAAGACAGCCCTAAATAGCCTCTAATATGTGAAAAATAGTGGCTAAAAGTTATGTAAAAGAGCACAAAAAGATAGGAATCATAAAGAGACACAAAGCTAGTAAACAAGAGTAAGGAGGGGTGGCTAACCTCTCCACTTTTTGAGACTTTTAAACCATGTTTTTCCAGCCCTTTTACACTCTAAAAATCAGTCTGAAAACCAAAGAAAAGAGTGCAAGAACAAGAGGTATGAGCTATGAATTAAGGTATAAAAAAGGGTGTTAAGCCTTTCTACCTTTGGTAGCTATTCAACCCCAAGTTCCAACACTTGAAATGGATCCAAAATAACAACAACAACAACAAAAAAAAAAAAAAAAAAAAACACTAGAAATAGGTAGAAAGAGACAGAAATGAAAGCAAGGAGAAAAAGTGGTAAGCTTCTACCTCTTGAAGAGAACAAGCTCTTATTGTAAACCAAACTCAATCTAAAGGCCCTCTCAAGTGTGAATTGTGATTCACAAGTCTTAACCAAGGCTCTAAGGCTTTGCTCTAAGGTTGTATATGGTGTATAGATATGGTGTAAGGATGACAAAATATCTCAAAGCTACCTTGCACAAGAAGAAGGAGCTCACAAGGGTAGTTTAGCTTCTTTGAAAATTTTCTAACCCTCAACACAGTGGCTTAGGCTCGTATTTATAGAATTTGAGCAAAATAGGTCGAAAATATCTTCAAAAAACAACAGCTGGGTGATTTCCGCCCAGAACAGTGTTTCTCGCCATTTGAGGCCAAGAGACCCAGCTGGCCTCAAATGGCCACGGTCGGCTCCCAATGGGGCATGGCCGGCTCCCAATGTGCTTCACTGTTCCTTTGTTTCAGGCTCAGTGCAACGCAGCACAAGGTTCAAAAATAAATTTCTAGGGTAAAAATAAAGCAAGTATGAAAGGTTTGGGATTGTTTCAAAACTTGAACTTAGATCCTTCATTGAGAATTTGAACCACACTCAATGCAACTTTCATCATCGAGTGTGTAGCACTTGTGTCCTTCAAAGGTTTTGGGAAGTGTATCTGAATCTTTTATTTTATTTTGAGAATCTTTGGTGTTGTTGTATCTTAGTTTTGGAGGAGTACAAATTGATTTAAACTTGTTGGGATTGCTCGTTCACGCTTGTTTACGTTGAAAAGTTGTTTAGGAACTTAAAAATCTTGTTCTGGGGTTGACACCAGTCTTGGTGGTGTCGACACCTTCCTTTTGTTGTTGGCCTCAAGGGTCGACACCAGTCTGGGAAGGGTCGACACCTTGCTTGTTGCACACTTTGCTTTTCTACCTGAAGAGTCGACACCTTTGCTCCAAGGGTTGACACTTGCGACTTTTTTCGGATTTTTCAGTAAGTTTGGGGCCTACTTTTTGGGGATTTTGACCAGATATTTTGGGTTGACTTTGGGGCTTATTTTTATTTTGACCTAATACTATAAATAGGTCTTCACTTAACCTTTTTCTTTACTTTTTCTTCTCTTTTCTCCCTCTAAGTCGTGAGACTCTCTCTCTCTCTTTCTCAAAAGCACTTCTTCACTCAAAGATCCTTAGATCTACTTACTTGAAGGCCTCTTCTTGCCTTGCTCCTTTGAGATTAATTGTAGAGCTTGTTGAGGGCTTCATTTTGATCAGAGAAAAACGTTGTTTCTCCTCCGTCGACTTTTGAACTTTTCTTCCTTTTTTCTCTTCTAAGCTTGAGAGAGGGACTTTCTATACTCTTGTATGATTTTTAACTTGGGTATTTGATGATAGTGCAAATAAAGGTTGGAATTTGGATGATTTTAGACAAACCTAGGGTTTTGGTTTAAAATCAAAGAGGGGTTTTCAAAATAAAGGTGTTGAAATGGTTATGGGTATGGATATGAGGTTGTGTTGTGTCAAACTTGTTGATTTTGGCAAACAGGTTGTATTTGGGAGGAAATGGGGTGTTGCCCTAAAATATTTCAAATGGTTATTTTGTATAAATCATGGAATTGGTTCAACAAAGGTGAAATTCGTTAGATGTGTATGTTAATGGTAGAGTTTGAAAAATTGCCATTTCTCATTGATGGATATATGGATAGTTTATCCATTGATAGTTTATCTATTGTGAAGTTTGTATAACTGCTTAGAAATATCTGTTTTGGGCTATCTGTGGAGGATAGCTATGATTGTTGTAGAAATTGCATGAAAATTAGGTGAATTAATACATTGTATATGTATCATATTTGGGAGGAGAAAGGGGATGTACTCCCATGTTTGGGAGAAGAAAGGGGATGGACTCCATTGAATTAAATTGGCCTGTGTGTCCAAGGTAAAAGTCCTGAAAACCGCGTGTATATACATGGATGCCGATTTCCGCGGATGAAATTTCCGTAAAATGGCAGATTGAATTGTCTATATGATAATTGTATTGGTAGAGAATTATTGGGATGTAATCTCAGTTGGATTGTTTGGGTAACAAGGGATTTAACTCATGGATTAAGATGAAATGAATTGCCATGAACTAAAGCAAGACTAATATGGTTTGAAATGTAGAACTTGGCATAGTATGATCTTGTAACATCACGAATGATTTGTCATTGGCATTGCATATGCACACCATACATATATTTTTGTTAAGACTCATATATTGCGATAGATGGTTTCTACTGGGCTTTGGCTCACCCTACTTGGGAAAAACATTTTCAGGTGCTGGTGATATACCTCCGCCAAGGACTTAGCTTGGGAGGATTGTGGAGTTGAGAGCTCACTTTTGTTTATTTGTATTTATTTGCTTTCTGTACAAGCCTAGGGCTTAATTTGTATTGAGTTTCTGACTTAACTTGTTGTAACCAAGCTTCGTCTTGGAAGGTTATAAGCTTGTAGAACATGTTTATCTGTTTATCTTTCTTCATTTCTTTTAATTGGAAACATATGCTATAGATTCAGGGTTAGGCTTTATGAATGTATGGTGTATATGCTTCTCTATTGTATATGATATTGAATTAATGGAAGATAACTTTATTATTGTTGTTAACATATAATGCTTATGGTGGATGGGTTATTGTGTTATTTTTGGGGCGTGATAGAGTGCACATGACAAAGTGCCTAAGTCTTGAGGGCGGTCAAAAATGGGGTGTCTACACACCCGAATAACAAGAATACAACAAAGAGGTCACGAATGCTTCTTCGACCCACATAGCTTGTTAGGGTCTACGAGACAAGAAAACAAAAAACGTTCTCTATGTGCACCCCAAAGATGTCAACCACGTCCCAACCACCAAGAAATACTCCAAACTACTACTGAGCACTCAACAATCGAACACTGCAGAAAAGAAACTACCGTTACAACAAAACTCACAGTCAACTCTCACAAAAGAAGACTCACCACAAAAACATGATTTAAAAGACAACGCTCTAGCACAAAAAGTCCCAACAAAGCCAAACCCTCCTCAAAACAAAACACATATGCGCATGATTAGTAATCTAAGCTAAGTCACTACACAATCCAACCATGTAAGGTGATATAATTAATAACACATTCATGTCTTTTTTTTTTTATAAAAAAAAGTCCCTTCATTACGTCCTTTCTTTGAAAACCTTTTTCCTATGTATAAAATTTTCCTCAAAAGGTGCCCCAACTTGCACCGCACACAAATAAAAGACGTTTTCAATTTCCATGTAAAACTTAAAAGTTTTGTAAGCATTTTTTGAAAGTAATAAGTGTTACTCACAACCCATAACCAATCACATTAGTTCACAATAAACCCCTTGTTACAATTTTGTTCAATTAAAGCAACAACATTCTCAGTTTAACAATGCTATCTGAGGCCACAACATAAGGAAAAAAATCATTTTTTGAATCATTTTCTCGACATCCAACTGGTGAACCTCAACTGTCACCCCACAACATCCATCACTTCCATGGTGATGCTACAACAAAACACAACATTTCTATAATAACAATTAATAGAAATAACAACCGTGCTAATAACATGATAAAGCATAAGGAAAATTCACAATTTTTAGAAATCTCATCCCATCACAATTTATCAATCACATAATGGCGCAAAAGCGCTTACAAAACCAAGGCTCCAATATGTAAATCCCAACTCGAAGGATTACCACAAGCTCACACCAGCTTCACATTCACATACACTAGACTCAACGCTTCCAAGTCCATTCTAAGGCACCTTTCTACCTTATATCCTTTTTACTCAAGCTTAATCTATTCCCAAAGTGATTATTTGTCAACCAAGCACCAATTCCAACCAAACAACTAACTTACTCCACAATAACCTACACTCTATAGCAAACACCGATATGTTACCCAATACCATTTACCCTTAGATGGAGTTCGGCACACATTCTCACCTATTTCTTGAACCCACAATGGATTCCTCAAGCTTAAACCACACTACTCTTGTTTCCAAATAAACTACAACAACTCATAAGCCCAAATAGCAAACACACCCTTCACCTCTAGAACAGAAGACTGATAAGGTCAATGGCAAATCACATAACCCTAGACATACAAAACAACCAGCACCAACACTACACCCATTACCCGCGAACACAAACCTTGCTTACTCTGAAGGAATACTTTCAGCATCTGACCAGAAATTCTCATTGCTTTCACAAACCCAATACAATTACTAGTAATGCCACCCATCACTTGAGTATCACAAACTAAATCATAACTACACACAAACTACCAATTCCCGACAAACCACAAGCACAAGCACTACCCTCATCATCAGGAGACACAAGTCTCACACTCCCTCAAAACACTTTCACATTCTACCAAGTAGCTCCCACCAATTCCATAGAACTCTAAGGTTTCACACCACCCCAAAGCATACACACTTAGAACCATACACTTCATCCTCACTGCATCCAAGGTTAGTCATATCAACATACACTAGTGCTTCTCAACAAGTAACTCTAAATCAATCTAAGGCTCACAAGCCAATACGTGCTCAATTGAGGAATTAAAGACAAATACACAATAATACTAGGATTACTAATCCCTACAACACTTCTCAATTCAATCGAGTTCAAAGTTAATTACATGCCCAATCATTTGGGTTCACAACAACATATATTTACATATGTAACATCAGTAGGCATAAAGCCCTACACAAAATGACATGCATTACAATGACAAAATAATAAAACTCCCCCACTCCATAACATCATCATCGTCCCTACCTGGACTACTAAAACTAACCCTGCCCACGCAAATAACAACGATGCCTAACATGGCCCAACCGACCACACCCAAAAAAAGTAGGTGGTCCTCCATTCCATGATTGGTTCGAAGAAGCCTGAGTCTGATTGGACCTCACAAAGGACCAGTCCGAAGAAACAAAAGTAGACTAAGGCGATAACTGTGCCTATGCCTGAGATCACACCCGCCTCCAACTCTTACTAAGCCTAATACCTTCCCGAACAGTTAGATTTGCTGATATGGCCTCTTCCTCTCCATCCTAACCAACATCAAGAATAATGTGTTCCACGTGAGTCACTACCTTTACAAGTGTGTGATAATTTCCACACATAGCCTTGACAACCTTTCCCGGGATATCATCACATAATCTCCTCTCAAACTTAAAACAACGACGTTCCTCTAGTGCAACCAACTCTAGAGCAAACCTCGACAAACTGGTAAACCTTGCCTCAAACTATACCAAAGGAGTAGCATCCTGGCGCAACTCAACAAACTGTTTTCTCAATCTTTCCCGAGTAGAAAGATGAGAATACTTAGCCAGAAAGGCCTCAGTTAATGCAGCCCAAGTGGTGCCCAAAGAAATCCTTGCATACTTCCACTAATAACTGGAGTCTCCCTTCAGTTGGAAACCCGCCAAAGCAATCCTCAACTCCTCGTCCTCGACTTTGAGCATATCAAGAGTCTTGGTAATCTATTTTAACCAGTCTCCTGCCTCCAATGGTTTAGGGTCTCCTAAAAACTTAGGTGGATTGGAGCGGAGGAACTCCTTGGTAAACTTAAGGGTATACGCCCGCCGTTTCCCTTATTGTGAGCTACAACATCTCTCACCACTCTTACAATCTCGCGTGCAACTTCCTCGCCCATAGCCGATACTGCAAGGGCAGGTGCTAATGGAACTGTTGTGCACCGACCAATACCTGTATTCCCAACACGACCTCTACTCCCTTGTGTAGATATCCTTTAAAGCAAAAAACTAAAAACCATAAACCAAGCTTAGTGGACAACACAACGGCCTTCCCTGAGGTACACAATCACCACCGCTAAGCTACAAGACAGACTTAGCACACAACCACACAACCCAATTGCAAAAAATAGTTTGAACACTTAATCATGTTATCGAATCAAGTCCACAATGATAACTACTCTTCCTAAAAGTCTTAAGAAATTCTCATTAAAAACCATGTTGATCAAATATGTTTCCAATAAGACCTCAAAGCAAGTTCACTGGCTATAAGCACTATCTATGAAAATTAATCCCATGCCCACATAAATGCAAAACATAAATTTCTAACACTTATCCTAACTATATGCAAATGTCCTCACCAAGAATAATAAACCTATTATGGTAAAACCACTTTCTACGAGCCCAAAGTATTCAAACCCGACTCGCTCTGATACCAAGTTGTCATGCCTACTCGAATAATACTACCACATCCATTATTATAATCTAATTTTATTAATAACATACGGATGCTATATACATTCATGCTTGTTAATAAATGGAAATTCTCTCATTCGTATATACATTGGATGCAAAATGCTTTACAATTAAAGAAATGTCCGTAGGCTTACATTATTATATAAAAAGAAAGGGCTCAACCCCTTTACAACAATGGCATACCACCAATAAATATAAGGCACCTTGGCTATCAATTAAAGAAGATCATTTTGACCTTGAACCACTTCTCAACTTGTACCTGAAAAATGATTAACAACGTGGAATGAATATAAAGTCCAGTAGAGATCCCAAAAATGATCCTTAACAATAGCAACATACATATAGCAATGACCATGAATCCACCACATTATACTATATAAGTAATGTGACGGTTTTATGTCAAAAATAAAACATACAAAAATACATATAATTTCTTCTCAAAATCCATCTTTTCACCCTTTCACGGAAAACCCATTTATCATCTCTTCATTTCATCAATTATGATTCAAAAGAATTTCTTCAAATTATATTCACTTTGGAGAAACGTTTTAAACCAATCAATTATTCACTCATTCTAACCTTCATCCCAAAAACGATAATCACACATTCTAGTCATAATCCCATCTTACATCACAACTCACTACACACACATACCCATCAACACATCCACCACCTTCCTTGGCCTTAAGCACAAGGGCAAAAGAACACCTCCAACAATACAATGCAATACATCTATGTGCATACAGATATATAAACATGAATAACGAAAGACAATACATACTATTTTTACCAGCCTAAGCACAGATGGATAATGAAACAACCCACATATAATAACACTCTTTATTGGCGTCACTTGGATGGAAACGACCCATAGGTCACACTTTACCAGGCACAAACCGAAAGGAAGAGGAATCATTTGTCAAGGCACTACACTTTATCGGCCTTACCCGGCTTGAAACGGACCCCCAATCCATATCACAGCATTTTAGATTACATCAACAATCTACAATTATAACACATACATGTATTCTATTCAACAATAACAATGTCATCCTCTACTGATGACCAATGACAGAACATCTAACAATTAAATACACGACTCTCGTAACTCAAATCACAATCAATTCCACCATTTCAAGTTATTAACATTTTTAATGAAATCATTTCAAAACAACCATTTTCCCTACTCACTTTCCATTTTCCGTTTCATTTCACAAAGGAATTACAAATGTCATATTGTTTCAAAACCAAATCCGTTCCCCCAAATCTCCAACCATTAGCCGAGACCACTTTTTAATTGTGAAAATCCCAATTGGTGGATTCACAACCATAACCCAACACAACATAACATTAACCAAACAATCACAAGACCTGATTAACTTCTTTTTAACAACCCAATCTCTGATTCATTAATGTAAACACATAACCCAACAATTACTCAACTTTAATTCATTTTGTTCTATCAAACTCTTAATTACAAATTAGGATTTTTCACTACTATCAACGTAAACGTGATTAACTACCTCCCAATTTTCCAAATTAATCCAAAACATGAATATTTAACTTGAAAACTTCAAAACCCTAAACCCCCTTCATGCCTTTCCACAATCCTATAACAAAACATGCTTTTAATGTGACAAAAACTACCACATGTTTATCTATAACAAGGTATTGAAAAGGAACAAAGAAATCCCTACCTCAAGCAAGAAAAGAAGAAAGCCCGGAAATCCAACTTCAACGAAACCATGATCAACTCAAATTAAAAGGAAGCTTTTGCTGTGCTTTACGTGGTGGTATATGGGACTAGGATGAGATTCTCACTCTAAGGAGATGAAATCCAAGGTATAAGAGCTTGAAGCTTGAAAATGAAGGAAAGTGAGGAAGAAGAGAGGGTGAAAAGTGAAGACATTTGACCAAAAAAGTAACTTTCAAAGATCTTAACTCGAGCGGTCAAATCTGCGCTTGAGCGATCAAATCTGTGCTCAAGTGATCAAATCTGTGCTCAAGCGATGAATGAAATCTCTCAATATCTATAATGTCTCGAACAAACCGCTCAAGCAGTAAAAAGTGTGCTCGAGCGATGAATCAAGGTTTGCAGTGTCTCATACAATTTTGAAAAATAGAGCTGGAAGGGTTTATGGACCGCTCGAGCAGTGAAACTTGCGTTCAAGCGAACTATGCACACAACCCAGATTCGCTAACTTCAAACGGGCATAACTCTCTCGTCCAGACTCCGTTTAGGGTCGTTTTTATGTCCAAATTAAAGCCCCAAAAGTAAGCTTTCTAATGGTTCTAGCCTCATATCAAGATTCAAAGTGTGGAGAGAGAATCATAAAACAGTGAAAACTACTCCAGAACAACTATTTGAATTTGGAGTTTTTGATCCAATCTCACCCAACCATTATGGTAACGCCTCTACCAAAGCTCAAATATTGACTAAGAAGGTTGTCAATTATGATAATCAAATAGTCAAATACAATTTCATTATACCAACAAGTACGGAGTGCTACATACTAAGAATTGGAACAATTGAGATCAAAGCTTAAAAAGTAGGTACTAATTGATTCAAATGTATACTTCATGTTAGATTTTGATATTGCTCTTGTTTTCTATTTGATTAATAAGAAACTAACAGACACAATATTAGAATTATGGCATTCCAAATTATACATGTTTGAGAATTTGTATATAAATAAAATTCCTTAAATTAATATTGGATTCATTATCTCTAACTACTTTGGTGCTATAATTCAATTGGTATTATAAAAATAAAAATAAAAGTTTAATGGCAAATCTTGCATTGCAATTCAACAAATTATGGCAATTCAACAAATTATGTTGTCTTCTGTATTCATAATGCAACCTATATAAATTTAGATTATCAACTAAGAAATTTTTTCTATTATTTTTTTCTTTTATTTTTTTATTTTTATAAATTGGTTCTTGCTCTAATTTATATAAATTGGTAGATCTCCCATTCTATTTCTTATGACTTCTTTAGGAAAATCACCAATGACTCTATTGATGGAATTTTAATAATTTTTTTCTCTTTTGGATTTTTTTTTCCCCATTCTACATATCGGTAGGTTTTCCTTCCCCCTAGGGTTAGTTATTTGCTACATAGGTGTCGGAGTCTCCTCTTATCCTGCTTATATTATGTTTCTCCCCTTTCTCTTTGTTGTTTTTCATTATTTTTAATACAATGTTTCTTGGAATTTTTTTTTGAGAATTTGGCTTTGATTAATTATTTTTTAAAAAATCAATTCAGTTTTTCAAAATATGGCTTAATAGATTACAATTGGAAAAAATAAAATTTCATAACCTCTTTGAAGTTTTGCAAAATCCACACCATGGATTTTTATTTATTTATTTATTTTTGCTTATATACTTTCGTATTTGTTTTGTAGGGACCCTAAAGTTCTCATAGTGAGGTCCAATATTTGCAAATATGAGATGTTTCCATCTATAGTGCTCACAGTTGTTGTTGAACATGCTAAACATCAATAATTAGTAATCAAATATTAAGTATCCTTTGGAATGGATGTAAATTTTAAATCAAGCAATTTGAGGTTGCTTGAACCATGGGCATGGGCTATCGTGCGAAGCATGACGCCTCACAACTAGTATCTATAAAAGAATTGCTTTAGCTAAAAAGACTTTTATTTCCTATTTTGCCCTTGGTTTGTTTTTTAATTTTACATTTTGTCCTTTTTAAGTTTGTTTCTCTTTTGTTTTTTTGGGTGGAGTTTTAAGGGTTGTTTTGGAAAAAATAGTTGAGGTATCATTTTTGGATAATTCTATTTGCACATTGTACAAACTCTCAATACACACCACAAATAGTGTTCAAATATAAATATTTGAACAAAAGTAAAATGTTCGGATATAAATTTATGAATATAAAGTAGTTGTTTGGATATAAATAATTGAATGGAATGTATATTTGAGCAATTCATTTTTATATATTCATAACTTTAAATCCAAATATTTGACATTTGTTTAAAAATTTATATCCGAATATCACTTGTGGTGTTTACTAAGAGTTTGTATGGTGTGTAAATAAAATTTTCTATATTTTTTTCTTATTTTATAAAAAGCATTGTTTTTTCTTGTTTTCTCCAATTGTTGAATAAAAAGGCTTCTTATTTTTGAAAAATAACATGAAGTTCAATTTTGAACAATTCAAAACATATGTGATTAATTAATTTTTTTTAATGTGTGATATGCTTGATGAACCTTACAATATGAACAGTTTAATTTGTTTAATCTTCTACTCTATTCAATTCCGAGAAGAAAAATCTTATTTTGTGAAAATAATCTCAAAAAATACTTAATTCATTGAAATATAGACCGAATTTGGTTCCAAATTTCTAAATTTAATTTTCTAAAAAATGAGTTGTTTTGTTTTCCATATTTTTTTTTTGTTTTCATTGAATTTTTTTAATAGTTTAAATAATTTTTTTAATTTTTAGATACACTTAATATAAATACAATTAAAAAGTACAATATTTGTGAAAAGAATCTTTAAAAAAATCACTAAATACCAAAAAATAGTAAAATTTAGTACATTTTTATATTCTTGTATATTTATTAATTTTTTAAAATATTTATTTACAAATATTTTACTTTTTAGATACATCTAGGTTAGGTGCATCTAAAAGGTAAAAAAATTGCTTAAAATATTTAAAAAATGCACTAAAGAGAAAAAATTATGAAAAAAAAAACTTTATTTTTAGAAAATTGAATTCTGAATATTAGAACCAAACAAGGTTATTAAAAAAAATTAATGAAATAGAATAAAATTATTAATTCATAAGCTTTGCAAGATAAGCATTCCATTATAATTTTTTCCCATTAAAACACACACTACATTAAAGTGAAAAAGTAAAATCAAAATAGAAAAAAAAAAAAATTGTGCAAGTAGCCCGTGCCTTGCACGGGCCTTGTTTCACTAGCATATATATATGCCTCTTTTCTAAGCCATCTTTATAGGTGGTTTGGCTTTGCCAATGTTAAATTTTAGGATATATATATACACCTCTATTTTACTTAGAATGTGACCGTTTTGGTACATGGATAAAAAATGTGTACCTCACATTCTCTAAAACTATTGTGCTAGCAAGTTTAGTTATAGCTAAACCTTATGTCAAAAAATTGGCACAAGGTCTAGCATTTGGTAAAAAAATTAGCAACTCTTTTAGAGCATCCACAATGGAGACTCTTCTATGGATTGAGTGTGAGATTTTATCAATAAACTAAGTGATTCACATTTTTCTTGCTCCAGTGGAGCTGTTAAGTTTCAAGTTTAGAGTTGTTTTAGCTGTTAGATGTTAAACTTCTTGTTAACTATAAAGTCTGAGTTAACAAGTGATTGTGAACCCCATTTTAATAAAATAATATTTGTTTCTCTTTTTCTGAAGTTAATGTTGGAAAATTGTTACTATTGCATCCTTTTTTTCAAGTTCTATTAAAGCTCTTCAATGTTGATTTTCTCTGGAAACAACCATTATTGTGAAATATCTTTATTTTTTTTTTACAGATTTTAATTTGCTTGATCTTCCCTTTTTTTCCTCCTTTTTGCTCTCCTATTTTCTTCCATAAAAAAACAGGGAAAGAGTTGCTCATCTAGAAAATGGATCCTAGACCTCCAGTATTCAACACTGAATTCAACCAGCAATATAACTCTCAACAGCTATCACAATTCAGTTCTCAATCATTTTCTCGATACTTGTTCAGTCCACAATACTCCCATACTCCATTCACTCAATTTGTCTAAGAACAAATCACTATCCATCTCCTTAACCTTCCCAAACTGATAATTTGCAACCTCCATCAATGCAAAAGAAGAAGGGTTAAGGGCAACAAAAAGAAAGGAATTGTAACTGAACAATAAGATGCAGTGCCGGCCTTGGGCATTGGCCAACAAGGCCATGGCCCAGGGCCCCTCAAAATAGATCTAAAAAAGGGGCCCATTCTTTTATGGTATAGTGTAATATATTAGGTATGTTTTACGTTTAAAAAAAAAAAATTAAAGAAGGCCTAAATTAACTTAAAATAAATTGACCCATTAAAAAATTAAAAGGCCCATTCAAAAAAATTAACATTGTTATCCATTGAAAATAGACCCAAAAAAGGGTCTTCCTATTATAGTTTATTGTAATATATTCGGTACATTTTAAATCCAAAAAAAAAAAAAAAAATTAAGGAAGACCCAAACTAACTTAAAATAAATTGACCTATTAAAAAATTGAAAGGGCTATTTAAAATAATTAGCATTGTTATTCATTGAAAATGATTTTGCAAAAAAATAGATTATGCAAGTATGATTAATTTATTTGCTTCTAAAAATGCAAGAAGAGCGAGGATCAAGCGACACTTATTAATTGTTGTAATGTAATACTAAGTATCTTTTGTGATTTTGACACAATTTTTTTGTCTTTTATCTTCATTTTGTTTTTTCATTCAATGAAAAAAAAAAATGTGAAGGGCCCCATAAATTCATTAGTTGATTATTGGCTTTGGGCCCCGGAAATCTCAGGGCTGGGCCTGATAAGATGAAACACTCTATAAAGCATGGTTACACATCTCAAAAGATGTAGCTATGGGTACTGATCGACCGAGAGCAAGGTTATGGAATCAAATTCGAGATGAGTTCATTAAAATTGTCAATTATGAGATAGAGAGAGTTAGCTTGAGTTTGATGAATCGATGGTCAATCATTCAATCTCGTCTTAACAAATATTCTGGAATTGTTCGCACACTTCAAAGGGCACCAACAAATGGCTATAATGTTGAAGATTCGGTCAGTCTAGTTCACATATTTTTACTCAAGTGATTTACACTAAAATTGGACTACTTCTAATTTTTGTTTGTAACTTTGATAGATTGGGGCTGCAAAACAATTGTACTATAATTCTCAAGGACAACACTTTAAGTGGGATGGATGCTGGTTACTCCTTAAAGATAGTTCAAAATTGTTTAACTATACCAAAGAACGAGAAGGAAAAAAAACAAAAAATTGCACAAATGAAGGGATATGCCTTAAATTTGATCTTTTAATATTACAAAGTATTGTATCGTTTTTGCAAATTTCTAAATGATTTATGTGTTGGAGTCATGCTAAATTTTATTTTCCAGTTAGAAGTTGTAACACCCCAAATTGACATAAAGATAAGTCTAATTAATTCAACCAATCATACTAACTTCAACTCAAATGATCACATCACTATATTCGTATTCATTCATGTGAGAGATTTACAAGAGGAGTCCACATGCGATACATATTCAAACTTCTTAAAGGGTGAATCCATGGCATGTGTGCTGATTAAATAAAACAAAAGAAATAACACAAAATAAATGCCCAAAGGCTACAAGTTCCAAGGCTGAAGCCCAATTACACAAAAGATGGTTATCCCAAAGCCCATACAATTAAAGGCCTTGGCTTGTCAAAATATACAACAAAATATAAAAGAGCATCGTGCTCTTAAAACATATTTCCTCACCTTTAGCTAGGCAGGATCACCACCTCCTTTCCTGCACAAATCCACTAGGGGTGAACACAAAACCCAGTAGAAAGATTTTAATAAAGTATATATGTTTAAGCAGTCACAATCACATGAATGCAACACCATGCTGTAAACATCCCATTTTTGACCGTCCTCAAGACTTGGGCGTCATCGTTTGAACACTCGATGATCATCCATGCTCGTGTTCGTTTTGAGTTTCTGAAGGTCCCGGCTGTGCGCCTTACCTTGGAGCCTCTCAACTTGTCTGTTTGTGCTTGGTTGTGGACCAAGAGCTTGTGGTTTTGTTTCTGAGGGAAGGGGGTGGCCTGTTGGCCAGACCTACAACCCATCGGCCAGGCCTCATGCCTATCGGCCATTCCTTCCTTCAATCGGCCATCAGTGATGGCCGGTCGGTACCATTTTTGGCCGGTCGGCACTCTTTTTGGCCGATCGGGCATTTTTTTGGCCGAGACCCCTTTTTCTACTTTTGCAGATATTTTCCTTCCAGCTGGTGCCAGCTGTTGACCACTTTGTGTATCCTCCATACACGTGTATGGATGGATCTTAACAAGCTCCTAGCTTGTTCAACAAGCTTGGGACTTGATTTCTATAAGAAGGGAGGCCCTCCCCCTTCTCCAGGGTTCTGAATTTGGCAGTAGAGACAAGATATCCCTCTCTCTCTATATTTCACTCTCTCTCTCTCTATATATATATATATTGTGCTATTGTGAGCTTAAAAGTGTGTTTTGTTTTCACTTTTGCACTACCACACCTAGTAAAGCACCATTGCTTTGTTGCTAAGGTACTAGAGGACCTTGTTTGGACTCTCAAAGTTTGCTTTCTTTGGCTCAGAAGTGCTGGTTTGCTGTGGTTCTTCAAGGGTGAGTTGTTATCTCCTTTAAGCCTTGTTTTGCTTAAGTGTTTGGCCCCCTTTGCATACTGATTTAGGCCTTGCTTTCAACTGAAAAAAGTTCTGTTTTGAAGTGTTTAAAATGGTTGTTAAAGGCCTCTTTGGTGTTGGGGGTGGTCTACTCCCTTTTGTGCCTTGTTTGGCCTTGTTTTGGGCCATCAATTTAGGCCTTTGTAATCACCTTTGTTTGGCCTTCCTACCTCTGAAACTCAGAGGAATTTCAGTGGTGGAAACTTGGTTTTGAGGCCCCAAATGGGTGGGGGCTGTCCCCCCTCCTCTTCTCTTGTGTACTTGTGTTGTTGGCTCATCAAAGTGGCATGTTTGTTAAGATTGTTTTGGCTCCATCTTAGCGTATCTTAGGCATTATTTCAGCATGTTATAGCTCTGTCTAGGGTTGGTTTGATAGCCTCTTGCATGCTCCTTGCACTTGTAGTGCATTTCCATTCACTAGCCTAACAAGCATCATGCTTTTGACCATCATTCTAGCATGTTTTTTTGGCTCCACTCCAGGAAGCTTTTACTCATGTTTTTCCATGCTTAAGCTCTATTTCATGTGCTTTTGGTCATGCATGCCTTGCTTTGTATAGCCATAGTGCATTTTGGCTTACTAGCTTTGAGTTTCATAATCTCTAGCATGGCTTACTTGACTTGTCTGTATGCTTTGGAGTCTTTTCTAGCATGATTTCAGTGTGCGTAGTGTGGTCGTACCCTCTCATGTGTCACTCTTTCAATGCTTTGAAGGGGTTGTGCTTTATGCCTTAAGTATGAGCTAATAGGCATGCCATCTTGCCTAAGCTTTTGGGATGCCATCTCAGTGGGTTTTTGGTCTTATTTTTCCATGATACGACTCTGATATTGTGCTTTATGCCTTAAGTATGAGCTAATAGGCATGCCATTTTGCCTAAGCTTTTGGGATGCCATCTCAGTGGGTTTTTGGTCTTATTTTTCCATGATACGACTCTGATTTTTGTCGGTGGAGTCACCTCATGCTTGGTTTTAGTAGGTGTAGTGTAATCCTCCTCATTGGCCATGTATGCTCCATGTTTCATGCCTCTAATTCTAGCATATGTTGGCTATGTTCAAGCATGTTTTTGGTCTTGTTTTGACCTGCCTTGGGACTGTTTTGAGTCATCTTGGCCCTTTGGGGCTTGATTGATATGGCTATGGTGCAAGTCCCTTTGCTAGCCTTAAGCTTTGAGCCTCCTAGCATGCTATGCTTGTGTTATGTACATGATTCAACATCATTTGGAATGATATTTCAGAGCATATAGTGTTGTCACACTTCCATGTTCTTCACTCTTTAAGTGCTCTTGAGAGTTGCACCTTAATGCCTTAATTCATGAGCCAATTGGCATGCATGCTTTTATATGCTTTTAGACTTCATTTTCAGCATGTTTTGGCCATTGTCTTGGCATGCATGAGGCTTGTTTGAGATTGGTTTGGTCCATTGATTATTTCATTACGTAGCCCTTGCCATGTTCATGTTGTTTGCATGGTGTTGCATCGCATTGTGTTTGCGCATTGTTACATGCTCATGTTGTTTGCATGTTGTTGCATGCTCATGTTGTTTGCATGTTGTTGCATTGCATTGTGTTAGTATGTTGTGTGCGTTGCATTGTGTTTGGGTTGGACGTCAATCCAAACACGAGGAATATCGCACGTTTCATACTCAAAGTGATGAAACGTGCCTCATTCCTTAGGTCACCGACACCTTTGACCATATATGATAAGGTGGAGGTTCATCGAGTCTTTTGTGTTATTTGCGTGCATTCATTGACATTTGATTTGTGCAACTCGGCTTCTTTGGCCATCATGCATTGAGATGCGTGATTGATGGCTCGAGAGCCGAGCACTACACTTCTTTGAGCATGTGACATGATAAGGAGTGTGGTTGCACACACATTTTCTTGCAAATACACTACCATGCCTCTATTAGTGCTCTGTTGCAGCAAAAGGAGGAATTTGCAGGGAGCAGTGGCCGACCGGCCATCAGAGCTGCCGATCGACCACTTAATCTGCCGATCGGCTATCAAAATTGGTTGATAGCCATAAACTCTAGCCAATGGCCACTCCTCTTGGCTGACCACCCCTCAGCATGGTCCTAAGGTGGATCAGAAGTATCTTGGAAGTTGGCACAATTTTCAGAAGTCCAAAACAGTGCAAACAGAGGCATCATAAGGCACTGTAGTGGATTTTCAAGCGAAGCCGACCGAGCATGCATCTCTTCCTTGCACGCGAGGCCATTTCACTGCTTATGATTAGTCTGCGTGATTAGTCATTCAATTTGTTTTGTAATATTCTAATTAGCTTAGCATAGCTATTTGTTTCAATTTGGATTATAATATTTAATTAGCTAAAGTTAGTTAATTAATTTACTTGTAATTAACTAGCTTAGCGTAGCTAGTTAGTGGATTCATTCGGACCCTCCATCGAGAGGGCAAATGTTGTAATGAGTGTGCGTGGGTGTGATGCATGTTTTCCAACCCCCATTTCTTTCTCCTTTTTACTTAACCGCTTACGATGGTTAGTTTTAGGGCATGTTTCGTTTAGCATCCTTATGCTTGCATGTTTGCATCCGTTCATCTGTCTTGTATGCACGGGGCTCGGAGCATCATACAAACTGCATTGTATTTCAATCCCTATTTGAATACATATATCAAATTGTTGCATTTCATATACCATTCTAGAATAGCTGAGCCTATCTTAGTTGCATTTTGCATGTGTTGCATTAGGCATTGTTGACATAGCTAGGATCATGCATTGATTACTAACTAGCTTCTTTTTTGGCTCGGAGTACACTGTGAGTGTTTATGCTTTAGCATCTTGCATATGTGTAAATGTTGCCATGATAGCATGCTTGCCATGAGGCTAACTGCTTAAGTGTTTAACTGCTTGAATGCTTGTGGGTGAAGACTTGATTGCCTAGATTGGAACAACTCAACGATTGCGAGTTTTAAGCCCAATTGAGAGTGGCAAATCCGCGACTTAGCCTACTTGCGAGTAGTAACTTCAAACAATTTTCAAAAAACAAACATGAGTTGTTTTGTTCCAATCCGCGTGATTGAGTCTATACTTGTATGCTGTGCGCATCTGTTGGCTACATATTTTGTAAAAGCCAATTACAATTCGACACGTGGCAGAATAAGGGTAATATGGGAAGACTGTTCAAATCTTCGATCCTGATCGTACACGTGGAAGTTAGCATTGGTTGTTACAAGGTCTGAGTAGTGGCGAATCAACGAAGAGATGCAAGGGGACGTGGCTTCAACGGCTACTCACATTCAAATTCAAATATAGGAGGGAAGCCCAACTGCAAGTGATGGTGTAGTTGAACTACTTATAAGGCAGCATGATCAGCGATCACGGAGGAGCAGTTCGACGGTTTGAAGTGCAGTTCGATGGTCATCTTTGAGGAGTATAAATAGCAGAGAAGGCTCCAGGAAAAACCCCCAGACTCAGATCCAACAAACCAGTCTTACTTTACATATTTTTCTTTCCAGTTTTACATTTTCAGTTTTTACATTTCCTGTTCTTTAAATTCCTGTTCTTTACATTCCTGTACTTTAAATTCCTGCACTGTACTTCATTCATAGGAGTAGTTTCAAGTAGATTGTCGCTGTAAACCTCTACGAGGCTGAGTTTGGATCATTGTAAGTTTTTCATACTAATGAAATACTTCAATTGCTCTTCATTTAACTGTTATTGTGCTTAAATTCTCCTAAATCAAGCCACCAGTAAAAGTCTTCTTCATTGAGGCTGAAAGAACTACAACACAATCGTCTGATAATTGGTTGGCAATTAAAATTCTGTAAGGACTGATTGATCCTTGCTGGCACGCTCGCAATTACAAAAATAACCTTCGAAAGCCAAAAAGCCAACATATATTTTTGGCACGCCCAGTGGGACTAATTGAAATGGCTAGACGTAGGAGACAAGGAGAAAATGAACACTTGGAAGAAGGCATAGAAGGAGAGGTAGAAATACCTAATCCAGAGGATAATGTGATAACACATCCTGTGGAAACTCTCATTTATTCAGAACCTATGGTCGAACAGACCAGTACTTCGGGACAAGAACCACATGTTCATAATATTAGACGAAACCAAGGAATTGGACCATCCACTGTTCCATCTACTCAGCTAACAAATCCATGGGATGGCCTAGTAGATGCCATGGGACAACAATTAATGAACACAATGGAAAGGTGGGCAACATCCTTTCTGGATCGAATGAATAACCACCAACCAACACACGTAAGACACATAGAGGAAGTTCCAAATGTCCCTCAGCAAAGATTGGCTAGAGATAAACAACCTATGCAAGTTAATAGGCATTCTAATGGTCAAACTAGTAATCAGAATTATGAAAGACCATCACCTCAGTCTTGATACGAACTTATTTCGAGGCCTATAGCAGGCCAAAATGCCTCAGCATTTAACAGTGAAGCCATGCAAGTTGGTGGATCTGGCCCAATACAAGAAAATGGCATAAGAATGGTTCCAAATCCTACGTTCAAAGCCATACCTGGCACTAGGGGGTACACTAATCCCTTATTCGAATTTATACCCGGGGGGTTGGAAGGTTTTCCTGCAAATGGAAGGGACACAACACTGTTCGGCACCTTTCGCGAGGTCCTTGCAGATGTCAAAGGGTTACCCACACCCCCCAACAGCAACCTGCACCACAGGGACAACCAGTCCCAAATGTACCACCCTATGGACCAAGAGGACCACAAGCACAAGTTTGTCCACCAAATCCTGTGTTTGTCCCTCCAGTAGTGGTTCAGCAGGCACAAAATATGGTCCCTAGGGACCAAATTGCTGATATTGTTAGGGAAATGTGTGGACCAATGGCTCGGAGGGTCCAAACTCTTGTGTACAGAAAACCATACCCAGAATGGGTCGACAGGGTACATGAATACCCAAGGGGTTTCAGGATACCAGATTTTGCCCTTTTTTTATGGAAATGGAAACCAATCAACAGTAGAGCATATTGCTAGGTTTGCTGCTCAATGTGGTGAATTTACTAATCATGACTATATGAAGTTGAGACTATTCCCAAACTCTCTAACTGGGGGAACATTTGTATGGTACATTAACCTTATGCCTGGCTCCATTCAGACTTGGCAACAAATGGAAGAGGCATTTCATGCCCAATTCTTCCAATCGGAGCCAGAAGTTTCCATGGCAAACTTGGCAAGATTGAGTCAAAGGCCTGAAGAGAAGGCTACTCAGTTTATTGCCAGATTTAAAAGGGCTCGAAATAAATGTAGAGTTATCCTGCCAGAGCCAGAATTCATAAGATTGGCCCAAAATGGCTTAGAGTTCAGGTTTCGAAAGAAGTTTGACTCAACTGAATTCAGAGACCTGGTGGAACTAACCTATAAGGTGTCTAGGTATGAAGCATTATTAGAGGAGGAACATGATCGAAATAATGCATCGTACAAGACATACTATAGAGGTCCTAATTATGAGATCGATACAACAGAGATTGTGGGGAAAGAACCTGTAATCTGTGAAGCATTAATTCATAAGGATACAACAATTGACCAGCAGTTTAAAAAGAAAGACCTTCATAGGAAGTACTCTTTCGATTTAACTAAGGCAGATGACATTTTTGATCATTTGCTTGCGGCCAACTTCCTTAAGTTACCAAAAGGAGTAAAACTTCCATCTCTAGATGAACTTAAGGGAAAAGTCTATTGTAAATGGCATAACTCTTGGTCTCACTCGACTAAAAACTGCATTGTTTTTTGAAACAGGATCCAAGAACAAATTCGGAAAGGAAGTTTGAAATTCCCAGCCAAAACAGAAAAGGCCATGGGGATTGACGGTAATCAATTTCCAGAGGTTGGAGAAAGCGCAGCTAATGTTGTTGTACCAAACTTTCAGAATTTATCTCTGCAGGAATTGGAAGAGGTCAATGTGCAGATGCATATTGCCAATCAGACAACTACCAAGAAGGACATCAGAAATCTACCAGCTATTGGACAAGATTTCTC
Organism: Camellia lanceoleosa; assembly: GCA_025200525.1. Classification (NCBI taxonomy): domain Eukaryota; kingdom Viridiplantae; phylum Streptophyta; class Magnoliopsida; order Ericales; family Theaceae; genus Camellia; species Camellia lanceoleosa. The sequence goes on along the minus strand of CM045758.1, from coordinate 103,427,828 downwards.
ACACCAGAGGGAAGACTCTGATGAAGAAGCACTGGATGATGATTCCCTAGAGGCAGCCGTAATGCAGAGGATGTGTCCCAGGTGCAGACTGAGTTATAAGTGGTTGAAAGGCCTTCCAGTTGATGGGAAGCAATATTACAGGGATATGCAGAGGCATCCCAAACCAACCAATGCTTATAATAAAAGGCCGCATCCGGCTAGTGTTAGGCAGCAGCCATTAGTGGTTGAGCCTGCAGTTGATAGAATGCATGCTAAAGGCAAGAGGCCCTTATATGAGTCCAGGCCACCTAACTATTACAGAATGAAGAGCAGTCATTCTGAAAGAAGACTGGAGAAGAGTTCAGGTTTTGGGATCAAAGCCAGAGATTGGCCCCTAGACTAGCCTCACGCAGGACAAAAAGTGGTCACCTTCATCGAAGGCTTGAATCAGGCTCGAAACTTGAGGTCAGGGCCAAGCAATTGCCTTCACAGCCAGCTTCGAAGATGGCTTCGAAGGAAGAAAAGGGCAGCTCAACATCTGGGTCAGTAAGTTCGTGGGTACCTGGAGTTCCAGATTGGTTTGTGATGCAGAACAAACCTAGGGAAGTGCCTACCCAAAGGGATGTTGGAAACCAAGGTAGGATGGTCAAGCCTCCTTTGGTAGCCCCCAATAATTGGGTATTGCTTAAACACCCAAAAAAGAAGGAACCAGATATGGTCCCCGTAATTTCCAGATCACAAAGGAGGAAAATTCAGCGTAGGTACACCCAATACCAGCAAGACCTGAAAAAAAGTGGAGAGAGTTCTTCATTGATCTAGACCAAAGGAAAGAAGAATCCAAAGTCAGACCATACTCCAAAGCCAACTCTACAAAGCAAGGTGGGTTGCAGCAGAGAACAGTTGGCTAAGGTTCATTCTAAATTAAAAGCCAGAGAGAAGGCTAGCTTAGCAGGATTGGAGAAAGCTCTAATGGAGAGTGGTAGCGAGACAGAAGAAGAAATTGGCATAAGCCAAAAGAAAGAAATGGTGGAAGAAGAAATGTTCGAAGCCTTCATGGCCGAGCAAACATTTTTAGTTGAAAAACCAGTTTAGGAAAACCATTCGAAGGAACCTGTTAGCAATGAAGTGCCAGAATGCAACATGCAGGATGCTTCTGAGGTAACTGATCAAGGTAGTCAAGAGGAAACAGTACACCACCATCCAAGGTGTGGCTCGCTTCTCCAAGACGATGAACATGGTACATATACTACCTCATGAGTTCCAAGCTGGAGATGAGAACCAAGATGGTCAAGAAATTGACCCAATTCCAGTCTCTAGTGAAGACTCACAAGTGAGTATGGTACAGGATAATTCCGGAATTGCTACCCCAATGGAAACTGAATATGAGAGCGAAGAAGAGGTGAGCATTAACCTCTCATATCCTTTTGAGTATCCCTCGAATTCTATGACATAACATGTCAAACCTTTGTATATCAAGGCTTTCTTTGAACTGAGTCCTGATAGATAATGTGGTAGCAGTGAACTTATTACCAAAATCTTCTTTGAAGAAACTAGGGAAAAAGAATCCCAGGTTGATCCCAACCAGCACAACCATTGCTGGTTTCGTTGGAAACAAACAGATGGCTCAGGGAATTCTACCCAACAACTGGAGTGTGGGAACTAGGGACTGCATGACATCATTCTTCGTAATCGACAATAATGCTAAATACAATGCTTTACTTGGGAGAGATTGGATTCACACTAACAAATGTGTGCCTTCTTCTTTGCATCAGAAAATAATGATGGTTTTGGGCAATGGAGAGACAGAGAAAATTGATGCAGATCCTCAACCCTTCATAGCCTGTGCAGAATTCGCAGAGGCCAAATTGTATATTGAGGGAGTGACACCACTCAGTATACTGAGGAAACCTGATGGCTCAGCCGAAGTGACGGCTGATGAGGAAGTGACACACCTGAAGCACTTAGTCCAGGAGAGTGCTGATGAAGAGGTTGTCGTTAAGGATGACAATGATGCCTGGTTGTAAGCAAAGAAATGAAGTCTAAGAAGCCAAGTCTTTGGCTCTAATTAAATTCTCAACATTGGATGTAAAATCAATAGTCCAGAAAGTACAGGAGCAAGAGAAAGAAGCCATGATAATTGGCTGCAAACAGGAGCAGCAGCAGGTTAGAGTTTTGGCCCTTGATAAATACTGTGCATTGGACATTGAAACAAAAGTCCAAGAAATACAGGAAGAAGAAGCCTTATGGACAGATTTTGTCTATGAGAAGGAGGGTAAAGATGTTGAAATAAGAAACCTGGGAACAGAACAAAGCAAGGAGGTTGCTTCGAAGCTAGAAGAAATCAAAGAAGAAACTTCAATAAGTTCTCAGACACAAGACCCCTTAGAAGAAGTAAACTTAGGGGAATGTTCTATACAACAGCCCACCTATATAAGTGCCTGTTTGAAAGTTTTGGACAGGGACCAGTTGTTGGTTGTCCTGAAGAAATATAAAGATTGCTTTGCATGGTCTTATAATGAACTACCAAGATTGGATAGGTCATTAGTGGAACATAGGCTCCTTATGAAGCCCAATTTCAAGCCATACAAGCAAAAACTAAGAAGAATGAGTCCAGAAGTGATTCAGAAAGTTAAGGAGGAGATTCTTAGTGTAACAACCCGACCCTCATATGTGCGTGTGATATATGTTAGTCCTTTATTCTGTGCTGTCAGATGCCTAATGTGTCACGTAACTATGTTTTAATGCCTTATGGAATGAATTGTATCTGTTAGGAAAGAAATGAATCTGTTACCAATTAGAACGATAAAACAGAAATTGGGGGCCTTAGAGGCTTAATAAGTCAAAATTGACTATATATTTGGACTCAACATAATTTTTAGATAATATTAAGCACTTCTGTGAAATTTCAATTTTCGGGTGTGTAAACGATTGATTTTCGTCCTATTCTCTCCTTATGATATATATGTGTGTTCCTAGTTCATTTGGTCAAAATGTTTCTAACTCAAACTAGCTCTTGAGAAGGAGTGATGAAGAGGCAAATTGATGAGTAGAGGGAGTAAATCAAGAAGGTTGAAAAATTGAGAAACCTTAGCATAAGGTATGTAGATATTATTGTAATTCACTCCTACAACTCTCTTTTTCTTCTTCAAGGAAAGCTAACCTCATAATCATAGTACCCAAGGGTTGGAATTGAGATACAATATGTGTGTGTAAGAGAGATTATGTTAAGTTTGTATATCTTGACTCAGTTTGAAGTATCTATGAACTCTAGTCCTTCAATTGATTTATTTGAATGCAAGTATGTAGTATAGTTTGTGCATGTGTGTTTATATGTGTGTAAAGGTAGGAATTGTGTAGAATAGAGTATATGCATGAGTTAAGAAGTCATGATCTAACTTGTAATTTAATGAAGTGTATATTTTGATGCTTATGCACATGTATTTGAACCTTTATATGGCTAATTTATGGTTAAGTTTTGAGGTCCCAAACACATCTCCCAGAGGATGGAAAGAAGCAGAATTTTCGGACATTTTTGGGCAGAATCGCCGCACGTGTGGGGCCCAAGGCCGCACGTGCGGGAACCCCCAGCCGCACGTGTGGAGTGGCTGCGGCGACGCAATGGAGAAATGGTGAATTTAGGCGATGGACACTGCAAAAAAGGCACGTGCGGGGCCTCAATGCCGCATGTGCGGGAGGTGTGCCGCACGGAGATCCTAACGCACGTCTCAAGTCGAAAAAAGTTGGGATGCTCCGTTTTGCGTGTTGGGTCCTCTAATGTTGTCAAAACCTGCAATTTATATTGTTTGAATGTTTGTTAATTCAATCAAAATAAGTGAACCGAATGTTGATTTAACAAGGATAAAGGGACTAATGTGATTTTTCATGTGTGTAGGGAACACCTCAAGAGGAAGTGCACCGACACAACACAGTGAGTAATAGTACTTCAATGTACCTCTACTCTACTCCGTATTTACTATCATTGACGTTGTGACCATTGTTGAAAGTATTATCATATTATGTATTGACGTTATATCTTAACGTTACGAACTTCATTATCAAACTTGTGTTGGCATGAAATGATATATTTGCTATAAGTGAATCATTTCGAAATTGTGGAAATATTGCAAAAAGGTTGTGAAGTTGTACACGTCTTATGTGAAATCTTGTGACTAATGGAATGTGTCAAGGCAATTGTGAACTTGTGAACCAATGTGGCTTAGAGCCATTTGTGAATCAATGTGGCCACGAGCCCTAATGTGAAACTATGTGACCAAGGGTCATTTGTGAATTGTGAATCAATGTGGCCAAGGGCCATTTGTGAATGATGAAATTATGAGGCCAAGGGCCGATGTGTGAAATACGAACTTATGCTATTGTGAGCTTGTGAATCAAAAAGAACCCAAGGTCTATGTGATGGATCGTAAATTATGAACCCAAGAGTTCTTAGGCCAGGGGCCACATTATGACGATTATGAATCGATTACATTGTCCCAACAAGCTATACAGAGACAGACTGATTACATGATTTCAGCATTAATTATATTTACAAGCATACCAGTACTATTGTTCACTGAGCTTGGCTCACCCTGTGTTATGCCTGTTTCTGTAGGTAACCAACCAGGAGGTTGATCTTGACTCGGCATCGTCGTACTTTTGTCAGCCTAGGCATAGCCAAGCTTGGGGTCGGAACCCTACTTTTGTCAGCCTAGATGATGGCTTACCTTCTTATGTACTTAATATTTTTGTTACACACCTCACCTCGGGGTTGTAGTTGTATATGCATGTAAATAACTAACTCTCAAATGTATTTTGGCTTTTGATGTACTTGTCCTATGAGATGTTCATGATCCTGGCATAACTTAGTAGCTCGATGGATGGCATATTTTTTGGTTTATTTCACTTATTATCACAGCTTCCGGTCAGGCCCCTCTATGAAATCAGGTAAAGTGTCCTTTTCTACTTAGGTCATGCCCGAACTTTTAGGGGCAAGTTTGGGGCGTGACAAGTGGTATCAGAGCACGAGTTGCTATCTCACACACGGGTCCATTGAGCTTTAGGGTGTCTAGAGCCTTAGGCATTTTGCATGACTAAGAGTGATGGCAACGTTAAGTGTGCTCTGAAAATGCTAACAATTTTGAATTATGCCTTTTGCCTATAATTGCTTGTGATGCAGAAATGGTGAGAACAAGGACAGATGAGCCGGAAGACGCTACATCTGCACGGTTGGATAGGATGGAGAGAATGATTATGGAGCTGGCCGAGACCCTACGGCAACAACAACAACAGCAGCAGCAACAGCCGTAAGAACAACCTCCACCACCACCAGTACCTCCACCGGTAGTACCAGATTACCATGCTGAAGACCGGACCATCACCCTCACTAAAGAGTTTAAAAAGATGAAACCGCCAATCTTCAAGGGCGGAATAGAACCGATGAAAGCGGTGGCATGGGTATTAGGAATTGAGAAGTTATTTGAAGTCTTTCCTTGTACAGAAGCTCAGAAAGTGCAGTTAGCTGCTTTCACCCTCGAGGATGAGGCTCGAAGATGGTGGATGCTCACAAGGACCGTACATCCAGAATTAACCTGGGATAGGTTTCTCGAATTATTTTATGAGAAATATTTTCCCCAAAGCATGAGAGACAAGAAAGTGACAGAATTTGAAACCCTTAGACAAGGAAGTAAGTCCGTTGCAGAATACGAAGCTCAATTTGCAGAACTGGCACGGTTCGCGCCTCATATGGTTGATACAGACTATAAGAAGGCACGGAAGTTTGAAGGGGGATTGCGTGGTGCTATTTTAGACTGGGTCAATATGTTGAAACTCCCTACATATGTTGAGGTATTAGAAAGGGCTGTTATAGCGGAAGGAAATCTTGCGGTTCAGAACCGGACTTCTGAATGGAAAGGGAAGAGACAGAATAATCAATGGTCAAAGGGATCAGTTACTCCACCTGCTAAGAAGCACAACTCAGGGAACTTCAACACCACCACTTCTACTCAAAATTCCACTCTGGTGTGTCCAGACTGTGGAAGGCAACATCGAGGGGCTTGTCATTGGAAGACTGGAGCATGTTTTAAATGTGGGAAAATGGGACATTTAGTAAGGGATTGTCCACAATGGGCGCAACGAAAGGGCAATAGGTCTGCTACAAGTTCTGCGGGGTCTACACCAACCCCCAATGCGAAGGCGGCTCCCAAACCTAGTAATAACACAGAAACTGCAAGACAAGGTAGAGTGTTCGCTTTGATTCCAGGTGATGTGCAAAATTTAGCAACAGTGGCGTCAGGTACATTTACTGTTTATGGTCATTCTGCGCATGTCTTATTTAATTCTGGCTCCACTCACTCTTTTGTGTCAAAACTCTTCGCTCCTAATTTAGATAAAACTGAAGAAAACCTGTCTTACATGTTGTGTGTGTCCTCCCCCTTGGGAGAGTCTATGATTTGTGCTACTATATACCTGGCTTGTGAACTTCAACTTGGGGATATTCGGGTGTATGCTAATTTAGTGCCGCTCGACATGACCTATTTTGATGTTATTTTGGGGATGGATTGGCTAAGTGATTATGGTGCAACTATAAACTGTGTGACTAAGCAAATCAATTTCTATCCTCTGGGGCATTTAGAGTCTACGGTTCAAGGGCAGGAAGTGATTTCGCCACCTTATCTGATATCTGCCGTGAAGGCTTGTAACCTAATTCGAAAAGGCTGTCAGGGGTATTTATGTAGTGTTTTGGAAGGACAAGGGATGAATGGGGGTATTGATGTGATTCCAGTAGTCCGTGAATTCCCGGATGTTTTTTCCCGAAGAATTGCCGGGCCAGCTAATAGACCGAGAAATAAAGTTTATAATTGACGTGGCACCTGGAACCCAACCCATCTCGAAGACACCCTATAGGATGTCACCAGCTGAAATGAAAGAGTTAAAGATTCAATTACAGGATCTGCTTGACAAGGGATTTATCCGCCAGAGTGTATCTCCTTGGGGTGCGCCAGTGTTGTTTGTGAAAAAGAAGGACGGAACACTTCGGCTATGTATCGATTATAGGGAACTGAATAAGGTGACAATTAAAAATAAGTACCCCTTACCACGGATAGATGACCTATTTGATCAGTTACAAGGGGCACAAGTTTTCTCAAAAATTGATTTACGGTCTGGCTACCATCAATTGAAAGTTAAAGCCGATGATGTGGAGAAGACAAATTTTGAACCCGATGACGCCATTATGAATTTTAGTCATGTCCTTCGAGTTAGAAACGCAGCTGAAAGATTTATGGATCTAATGAATCGTGTTTTCAAGCCCTACTTGGACGAGTTTGTGGTGGTCTTTATCGATGACATTCTTATATACTCAAAGAGTGCAGAGGCTCATGAAGATCATCTCCGCTTAATCCTTCAAACACTCCGGGAGAAGAAACTGTACGCAAAGCTAAAGAAATGTGAATTCTGGCTACAAGAGGTGGCATTTCTGGGGCATGTGGTGACTAAGGAAGGAGTCTCTGTTGATCCACACAAAATTGAAGCAATTGTGAATTGGCCAACTCCTACTAATGTAACTGAGGTGCGAAGTTTTATGGATTGGCTGGATATTACAGGAGGTTTGTTCAAAATTTCTCCAAAATCGCTGTGCCACTTACCCAACTAACACGAAAAGGAGTTGCATTTGAATGGTCAGAGGAGCGGGAATCTGCTTTCCAAGAATTAAAAACAAGGTTGACTACAGCACCAGTTCTGGCTTTGCCATCCGGTACCGAAGGATTCATAATTTACAGTGATGCTTCGCACAAGGGGCTTGGTTGTGTATTAATGCAAAACGGAAGGGTTATTGCCTATGCTTCTCGACAACTGAAACCCCATGAGAAGAATTATCCCACACACGATCTTGAATTAGCGGCAGTAGTTTTTGCTTTGAAGATATGGCGACACTATCTTTACGGTACAACCTGCGAAGTTTACACTGATCATAAAAGCCTCAAGTACCTGTTTACCCAGAAAGAGTTGAACATGCGACAACGGCGATGGCTTGAGTTGATTAAGGATTATGACTTGCAGATCCAATATCATCCTGGTAAAGCTAACACGGTGGCAGATGCACTTAGTCGGAAGAATATGGGGGACTTGACAAATCTGTTGGTAGAAAGAAAAGAGTTGGGGATCGAATTGGATAAAATGAATATAGACCTAGTGGTACGTGAACAGGAGGCCTTGCTAGCCGCAGTAAGAGCTCAACCCACCTTGCTGGAAGAGATTAATTTACATCAACTGGAAGATGAGATCTAAGAAAAATCTATGATGAGTTAGAGGCAAAACCAAAACCAGGGTTCAGTTACGGAGATTCGGTATTGAGGTTTCAAAGTCGAATATGTGTCCCCAATGTGTTGGAGCTTAAACGGAAGTTGCTAGAAGAAGCACACGCCTCGAGATTATCAATACACCCGGGAAGTACTAAAATGTACCAAGACTTAAAACAAAATTTTTGGTGGTCAAATATGAAAAAGGAGATCGCGGAATTTGTTTCTAAGTGTCTACAATGTCAACAAGTAAAAGCGGAACATCAAAGACCAGTAGGGTTATTACAAACCCTTCTAATCCCGGAATGGAAGTGGGAGCATTTGACCATGGATTTCATTGTGGGGTTACCGAGGACTCCTCGAGGTATGAATTCGATTTGGGTCATTGTGGACCGATTAACCAAATCTGCTCACTTCTTGCCTGTAAAGACTCAATATAATGCAGATAAGCTTGCAATACTGTATATGAATGAAATTGTAAGGCTTCACGGTGTTCCAGTATCAATTGTGTCAGATAGAGATCCCAAATTTGTTTCAAGGTTTTGGCAAAGTCTACAGAAAGCTATGGGTACCGAACTTAAGTTCAGCACCGCTTTTCACCCTCAAACTGATGGTCAATCCGAGAGAACAATACAAACTTTAGAAGATATGCTTCGATTGTGCGTATTGGATTTTCAAGAAAGCTGGGAAACCCATCTACCATTGATAGAGTTTGCCTACAATAATAGTTACCATTCGAGCATCGAGATGGCACCTTATGAAGCTTTATATGGAAGACCGTGTCGTTCCCCCATATGTTGGGTTGAAGTTGGGGATAGGGCATTATTAGGTCCTGAAATTGTGCAATTAACAACTGAAAAGGTTAAAATTATCCGGGAGAGGTTGAAAACGACAGAAAGCGCGTAAGAGCTATGCAGATAATGTATAGGGATTTGGAATTTGAAGTGAGTAGTTATGTGTTCGTGAAAGTCACCCCGTTGAAGGGACATCCGAGATTTGGGAAAAAGGGTAAATTCACACCCCGGTATGCTGGCCCATTCCAAATTTTAGAAAAAGTGGGTCCGGTAGCTTACCGAGTGGCTCTTCCGCCGAGTATGAGTCAAGTACATAATGTGTTCCATGTTTCCATGCTTCGAGGATATCTACCAGATCCATCTCATATCATAGACTATCATCAAATTGTGCTAGATGATAAATTAAGTTATGAAGAAAGACCACTCCGAATTTTGGAGCGACAAGTAAAGCAATTGCGCAATCGGGATATTCCAATGGTAAAAATACAGTGGCAAGAACACTATGGAACTGAAGCTACTTGGGAAAAAGAAGAGGATATGCAACAACAGTATCCGGATCTGTTTCCGTTCTGAGGTAAAAGCAAGTTTGGGGGACCAAACTTTTTTTAAGGGGGGAGAGTGTAACAACCCGACCCTCATATGTGCGTGTGATATATGTTAGTCCTTTATTCTGTGCTGTCAGATGCCTAATGTGTCACGTAACTATGTTTTAATGCCTTATGGAATGAATTGTATCTGTTAGAAAAGAAATGAATCTGTTACCAATTAGAACGATAAAACAGAAATTGGGGGCCTTAGAGGCTTAATAAGTCAAAATTGACTATATATTTGGACTCAAAATAATTTTTAGGTAATATTAAGCACTTCTGTGAAATTTCAATTTTCAGGTGTGTAAACGATTGATTTTCGTCCTATTCTCTCCTTATGATATATATGTGTGTTCCTAGTTCATTTGGTCAAAATGTTTCTAACTCAAACTAGCTTTTGAGAAGGAGTGATAAAGAGGCAAATTGATGAGTAGAGGGAGTAAATCAAGAAGGTTGAAAAATTGAGAAACCTTAGCATAAGGTATGTAGATATTATTGTAATTCACTCCTACAACTCTCTTTTTCTTCTTCAAGGAAAGCTAACCTCATAATCCTAGTACCCAAGGGTTGGAATTGAGATATAATATGTGTGTGTAAGAGAGATTATGTTAAGTTTGTATATCTTGACTCAGTTTGAAGTATCTATGAACTCTAGTCCTTCAATTGATTTATTTGAATGCAAGTATGTAGTATAGTTTGTGTATGTGTGTTTATATGTGTGTAAAGGTAGGAATTGTGTAGAATAGAGTATATGCATGAGTTAAGAAGTCATGATCTAACTTGTAATTTAATGAAGTGTATATTTTGATGCTTATGCACATGTATTTGAACCTTTATATGGCTAATTTATGGTTAAGTTTTGAGGTCCCAAACACATCTCCAAGAGGATGGAAAGAAGCAGAATTTTCGGACATTTTTGGGCAGAATCGCCGCACGTGCGGGGCCCAAGGCCGCACGTGTAGGAACCCCCAGCCGCACGTGCAGAAGTCATGGCCGCACGTGCGGAGAAATGGTGAATTTGGGCGATGGACACTGCAAAAAAGGCACGTACGGGGCCTCACGTCAAGACGCGGCGGAGATCCTATACGACGCGCGCTCAAGTCAGAAAAGTTAGGATGCTCCGTTTTGCGTGTTGGGTCCTCTAATGTTGTCAAAACCTGCAATTTATATTGTTTGAATGTTCGTTAATTCAATCAAAATAAGTGAACCGAATGTTGATTTAACAAGGATAAAGGGACTAATGTGATTTTTCATGTGTGTAGGGAACACCTCAAGAGGAAGTGCACCGACACAACACAATGAGTAATAGTACTTCAATGTACCTCTACTCTACTTCGTATTTACTATCATTGACGTTGTGACCATTGTTGAAAGTATTATCATATTATGTATTGACGTTATATCTTAACGTTACGAACTTCATTATCAAACTTGTGTTGGCATGAAATGATATATTTGCTATAAGTGAATCATTACGAAATTGTGGAAATATTGCAAAAAGGTTGTGAAGTTGTACACGTCTTATGTGAAATCTTGTGACTAATGGAATGTGTCAAGGCAATTGTGAACTTGTGAACCAATGTGGCTTAGAGCCATTTGTGAATCAATGTGGCCACGAGCCCTAATGTGAAACTATGTGACCAAGGGTCATTTGTGAATTGTGAATCAATGTGGCCAAGGGCCATTTGTGAACGATGAAATTATGAGGCCAAGGGCCGATGTGTGAAATACGAACTTATGCTATTGTGAGCTTGTGAATCAAAAAGAACCCAAGGTCTATGTGATGGATCGTAAATTATGAACCCAAGAGTTCTTAGGCCAGGGGCCACATTATGACGATTATGAATCGATTACATTGTCCCAACAAGCTATACAGAGACAGACTGATTACATGATTTCAGCATTAATTATATTTACAAGCATACCAGTACTATTGTTCACTGAGCTTGGCTCACCCTGTGTTATGCCTGTTTCTGTAGGTAACCAACCAGGAGGTTGATCTTGACTCGGCATCGTCGTACTTTTGTCAGCCTAGGCACAGCCAAGCTTGGGGTTGGAACCCTACTTTTGTCAGCCTAGATGATGGCTTACCTTCTTATGTACTTAATATTTTTGTTACACACCTCACCTCGGGGTTGTAGTTGTATATGCATGTAAATAACTAACTCTCAAATGTATTTTGGCTTTTGATGTACTTGTCCTATGAGATGTTCATGATCCTGGCATAACTTAGTAGCTTGATGGATGGCATATTTTCTGGGTTATTTCACTTATTATCACAGCTTCCGGTCAGGCCCCTCTATGAAATCAGGTGAAGTGTCCTTTTCTGCTTAGGTCATGCCCGAACTTTTAGGGACAAGTTTGGGGCGTGACACGTAGACTACTCAAGGCAGGCTTTATTAGGACAGCCAGGTATGTTGAATGGCTATCTAATATTGTGCCTGTAGTTAAGAAGAATGGCAAAATGAGGGTATGCATTGATTTCAGAAACTTAAATCTAGCAACTCCAAAGGATGAGTACCCTATGCCTATAGTAGATTTCTTTGCAGACAGCCCAAGAGGGCATCAAATTTTATCAATGATGGATGGGCACTCTGGTTATAACCAAATCTGCATTGCAGAGGAAGATGTCCACAAAACAGCATTTAGATGTCCTGGGAATATTGGCACCTTCGAATGGGTTAAAATGCCATTTGGCTTGAAAAATGCTAGGGCTACATATCAGAGGGCTATGAACACCATTTTTCATGACCTTATTGGAGGGTATTTAGAGTGTTATATTGATGACATTGTAGTGAAATCCCAATCCACGGAGGAGCATCTGTTTCATTTAGAAGTAGCTTTTGAAAGAATGAGGAATTTCAAGTTGAAACTCTATCCTCTTAAGTGTGCTTTTGGTGTATCATCTGGAAATTTCTTGGGTTATGTAGTGCACAAGAAAGGAATACAGATTGATCAGAATAAAGCCAAAGCCATCATTGAAGCCAGGCCTCCATCAAGTAAGAAAGAATTGCAAAGGTTCCTTGGACAGGTTAACTTTCTTCGAAGGTTCATTTCTAACACTGCAGGGAAAACTAAAGTATTTTCTTCCTTGTTAAGACTGAAAGATGAAGAGGAATTTGTGTGGACAGCAGAGCATCAAACTGCTTTCGAAGGTATCAAAGCCTACTTGGCCAACCCTCTAGTGTTGATGCCACCAAAGGGTGATAAGCCCTTGAAGTTGTACATAGCTGCAGCAGATGATTCATTGGGAGCCTTTTTGGCCCAAGACAATGAAGAAGGCAAGGAGCAAGCTGTTTATTACCTTAGTAGGTTTCTAAATTCTTATGAATGTAAATATTCAACTGTTGAAAAGCTGTGTCTTGCTTTGTATTTTGCTGCAATGAAATTAAGATATTATCTTTTACCTACAACTGTCTTGGTAATTACAACCACAGATTTGGTTAAGTACATGTTATCTAGACCTATATTGAGGGGAAAAATTGGCAAGTGGATCCTAGCCTTATTAGAGTTTCATTTAGAATATGTTCCCCAAAAGGCAGCAAAAGGCCAAGTTTTAGCCAATTTTTTGGCAGACCATCCATCTCAAACAGAAAGCCAAGAGATAATGGAACTTGGAACAGCTAGTGTTGAGCCATGGCAAATGTGGTTTGATGGATCAAAAGCCAGTGGTTTAACTGGAATTGGTATTGTGATTAGGTCACCACAAGGGGTAGAAACCACACATGGTTTCAGAGTGGATGAAGCTACTTGTTCCAATAACCAGGCTAAATATGAAGCCTTAATAGTGGGACTAGAAATTCTTATTGGATTACAAGTTCATGCAGTTTACATATTTGGAGACTTTCAATTGGTGGTTAATCAAGTGAAAGAGATTTTTAAGTGTCAAAGCATAAGCATTTTGCCATACTATGTTATTGCATTACATCTGCTTTCTCAATTTCAAATAGCAAATGTAACTCATGTCCCAAGATTCTTGAATAATAGAGCTAATGATGTGGCTCAGAAAGCTTCGAATTTCAAGAGAAGGGATAATACCCAAAGGGACATAAGCCAAACAACATATCAGAAATTAATACCACCTTTGAATAAAAGGAATGTGGTCTTGGAAGTCAATGATAATGACTTACAAGAACAAGATTGGAGGCATCCAATAATGCATTACTTGGCTGGTCCATCTTCGAAGGCCAACAGAAAAATTAAATTGCAGTCTATGCAATATATGATATGTGGTAATGCCCTCTACAAAACAGGGGGAGATGGCTTATTCTGGAATGTTTAGGCCCAAAAGAAGCATTAACAGCTATGGCCGAGGTTCATGAAGGCATCTATGGTGCTCATTAGCCTGGTGTAAAGATGAGATGGTTGCTTCGAAGGCATTCCTACTATTGGCCAACTATCCTTAAAGACTGCATAGAATATGCAAAGGGTTGCCAGGCATGTCAAAAGCATGGCACAATAAGGCATGTGCCCATAACTGACCTACATGCAATAGTGAAGCCTTGGCCATTTAGAGGATAGGCCATAGATATGATGGGAAAAATACACTCACCTTCTTCGAAGCATCATTGTTTCATTCTAGTGGCCACCGATTATTTCACTAAGTGGGTCGAAGCTAAGCCATACAAAGCTGTAGACCAGACATAGGTCATTGGGTTCATTAAGGATTTGATCCATAGATTTGGCATCCCACAAACTATAACTGTTGATAATGGGACTGTTTTCGATGGGAAAATGGTGAAGTCTTTTGTGGCCGAGTTTGGAATTGGCCTTGTTAATTCCACCCCATATTATGTACAAGCCAATGGTCAAGCTGAATCATCCAATAAGTCCTTGAAGAAAGGAATACAAAAGGTTGTGGAAGACAATCCTAGGGATTGGCATAACTTATTGTTGGATGTATTGTGGGCTTACAGAACTTCCCCAAGGTCAAGTACGAGAGTCACTCCTTATGCCTTAGTATATAGGCATGATGCAGTGTTACCTGTAGAGATCAATGTTAAGTCCGTAAAGGTAAGATGCCAAGACCAGTTGGATCCTGAGCAGTACCATTAGACTATGTGCTTGGAGTTAGAAAGCATAGATGAAGTTAGAATTCTGGCATTAAATAGTATTCTCTTTCAAAAGAAGAAAGCAGCCAAAAATTATAATAAGAAAGTCAAACACATTGGCTTTGATGAAGGTGATTTGGTATGGAAGACAATACTCCCAATAGGAATTAAAAGCCATAAGTTTGGCAAATGGTCACCTAACTGGGAAGGACCATATCAAATTCATAGAGTTCTGCTTTTTGGAGCATATCATTTGAGAAATTTGAATGGTTATGTGCATCCCAAAAAGATTAATGGCAGACATTTGAAGCCTTATTTTCCAACTATTTTGGAAACACAAGGAATAAAATAAACACTAAGTACAAGAACACAAGATTACTCAGATGATAGACAAGAATTTGTTTTTTCATAAAAAGTCAAGTACATTTTGCCACAAATTGGCCCAAAAATTATTACAATGTCTTAATTGTTCTTTTATAATAGATTTCCTATTGCTAAATGATGAAAACAGTTGAATAGCTGCAGCCATATCTTCCTTTCGATCAGCCAATCCTTGGTTGGAGATTTGCAGTTTGGTGTCAGTTCAGACTAAATCCTGGTTCACTGCAGATAGCTCCTCCTCAAGTTGAGCTTTCATCTCCAGCAGCTGAACTCGAAATTGGGAGACAAAGGAGTGTTGTTTCTTGAGCTCCGACACTTTAGTACGCACTTGGGAAACAAAACTCTGGTCCCTGGTCAATTTCTTCTCTGCAGCCTTGGCAGCATGACAGATGCTGGTGTAGAAATCAATGGTAGCTACTGCCTGGGATAGATGACTTGAGACATTCATGCCGGACTGCTCGGCAACGTTGTAGCACTGAAGGAACCCATTTCTGATTATAGGCCTTTGTAGAGCCTCGAAGGGGATCCTCGAAAAGGAGATTAATAGTTCCAGGCAAGTGTCTAAGTCTATCAGTGGGGCAGAAGGCTTGTTGCTGGAGGAAGAGAAGCTTTCAAGGATTTCCAGCAAGGAGTTAGCCAAGACTAATGGCTCAGCTTCATCATTGACTATTGGAGAGGTAGAGGGTATGTCGAAGAGACTAGCTAGTCTTGCTTCGAAGATATCCACCTCATCCGTAGACATGAGGGGCGCAGAGAGAGCTGTGGTGGAAGGCACAGAGGACTGCATAGGGATAGGAGAGATGAGTGGAGCATCTTTAGCAGTCTCCATGGTCCTAGCCACCAAGGAGTCAAGGGAACAAGGGCTGGAGCCAGATAAAGATGGTAAACCATGGGTTGGAGAGCTACCAGCACCCTTAATAGGGGAATCAACTGCCATCAGAGATGGAATAGCAGTCGGAATTTCCTTGGAAGGAGAAAGAGGAGCAAGGCTCGAAAGGGAATTAATTTTTGGTAGCTCAAAAGACAAGAAATGGAGGTATGGCTTTAAGCCAAGAGAAGGAGATGCAGGAATGTTTGGCCTCAGGGAAGGTACAGAAAGTGTAGGCCTTGGAAGTGGGAGTAATATCTGAATAGCCTTCACATGCTGCATTTCATCAACTTCAACTGAAACTGAGGGAGTCCTCATTAGAAGGATATGCTCAGTAGTTGTTGCTGCAAGAGGAAGAAATGTAAAGTAATGTCAAGCTTCAATAATAAAATTTGACAAGGAAAAAACAGTAGAAGCACAAAAGAAATTACTTGTTTCAGAAATGTTGGCAGTGATGGGAGAGCTACGAAGGGAGTAATGTTCGGCAGTTTGTTGCCTTCTTGCAGTTTTCCTTTGTAATGCATCAGCAGCAGCAGCTTCATCTCTCAGAAATTGTTGTTGTTGTCTCCTCTTAGCTCTCTCGAAGACAATTGTGGCCTTAGAATGTTCTTGTTCTACTGCCTTGGCAGCTGCTTCATGGATGGTATCTTTAACCAAGTTAGTAGCAGAAGCAGTCACTTTCTTTCTCTTTTCCATTACTTTGGCAATTGTGTCAGAATCGGAGTCTTCGACCATATCAGAAGGAGAGACAGTCACCTTTCTTTTCTTTTTTCTCTGTATTGGTGTTGTCTGCTCCTTCTTAATTTCCTTCTCAACTTCTTCAATCTAGGATCTGGATTCCGAAGAAATGAGCTCCTCTTCTATCTCTCTGGCAGTTGTCTCATCTTGAACCAAGTCAGAGGAAGGGATGATCACTCTTTTCCTTCTTTTCAAGGGCGACTCTTGCTCTTGATCCGCTTCTTCTTCTTCTTCTTCTACTTGAATATCAGGTGTTTCCTTTTCAGGCTCAAGGAGTCTCCTTTTCTTTTGTTGTTGGCCACCTCCACAAAAGAAGAACTAAGAATAAGATTACAAGCATTATAGAGAAAGCCAAAGGAAAAGAAACGAAGGTATATACCTTTCTTCAAGGCAGCCCGAGTGACTCTTGGGGAAGTTGAGGCAGTAGGAGCAGATTGGGTTGTAGCATGCACTGCAACTGAAACAGTGGAAGAAATGACAATTCTAGCTCCTTTGGGCTTGGGCACATCTAACACCATTAGTAGGCTTTGACGTGAAATGGCCAAGTAGACTTCCATGTTGGTCACCCACCAGTTTTGGTATCTATTCAATAGGGTACCTTGAGGAATGAAAGAGGTATACTCGAAATTGACCAAGTCATCTATAAATTTGAAAGTTGCCTCTTCTAGCCTGGACTTCCGAACTTTCAGATCCCTCCTAGTAAGACTGAGATTGGTGTTACTGCAGAGAGGTATTGGGACCCCTTGTGTAAAGCCAAATTGTCTAGCAAATTGAGCAGGACAGTAGGGTTCAGCAATGCATTTGTAGGCTTTGGGGTTCAAGGTCCCGATAAATAACTCTCTGGGGATCAGAATAGAGGCCCATATATCTTTGTGAACAAGTGAGGCACAGAACCTGTCACTTAGGAAATTCCTCAACCAAGATGGACCAATGGTGGGTTTGAAGGGACGGAAATGGTAAGTAGGAAGGGAAGCTGGAAGTTGGTGGAAGAAAGAGAAGTAAAAAGCAAAGGTAGAGGGATAAAGTGAAGCATTGGCCAGCCTTATGCCATGAGTAAGAGGGTTTGGCTCCGAAAATTTAAGGCATTTGGATTGTAACTCAGTGAAATAGGCAAAAAGCCAAAACTGAAGGATCCAGAATGGCCCCCCTTGATTAGCATCTAAGGGTTTCTCACAGAAAAGGGAGCAGACTTTATATACATGACCTAGAACATGTGGGGCTAAGGTCACCTTTTTCTGTAAAACAAGGGCTTTGGCAAAAGGGGCAAATTCAGGCATGATTCTCTGAGAGGAGGTGCAGAAGAGAAATTTGCAAAGCCAATACAATAAGAAAGAAAAGAATTCCCTATCAGTCACAAGGCCCTCTCTTTTATTCTCAGCCTTAGCGAAATCACTATAGGATGAGTTAAGAGAGGGGAGGGAGAAAGGGACTGTTGAGTCAGGGTAATCTAGTCCAATGGGGGATAATCCTAGTAGATGGCAAATGTCAAGAACAGTAGGGGCCATCATCCCACATCTAAATTGAAAGAAATTAAAGATAGGATTCCAACAACACAAGGTAGCAGGAATTAGGAAAGGGTCCTCTGAGATAGTTACCCTGGATAGTCGGAGAGCATCGAGAAGGCAGAGCTCTTGAAGGTCCAGAGTTCTAGCAGGGACAACCCGGTCATACCATTCTTGCCACTCCGGTCTCATCGTGGGCCAGCATCGGTGGGGGCGGTTTATCCTCCAGTTCCTCCAGTCAAGACCACCTTCGTAAAGGAGACATTGGTTTTCCAGACGAGGATATATGGCTGGGAGCTCAGTAAGGATCTCCTTGAATATGGGCCCAAGCACGTAGTCTTGCTGCACATGGCGGCGAGGGACGAAGATGCGTCCATCGATAGCGCTTTTCCCCCCAACTTTGTACTTCTCACAATCTGCATCAATGATCCTCTTCAGGGCTACAGATGGGCTCGCACGCTCTATGACTGGCACTGAAGAAGAAGCCATTGATAGTACGCTTTTTCAGAAGGTGAAGCTGAGAAAGGAAGTAGAGAGAAGTGGAAGATCGGCAGAGATAAAAGGGTTTGTGTGTTGAGCAAGCAAATGATTTCAGAACACGAAATAAAAGGGTTTCAGAAGCCTTTGTGTTTGGGAGATATATAACGCTTGGTTCGTTAAGCACTAAAAGTACGAATATGAAGAGTTTCCTTCAAATATTGATAGTATTTGGAGGGAAAAACATATTCCGGATGCTGATGCCAACTTCGAAGTAAAGTATTTGGCTTCGAAACCAGATTTTGGCGCCAAAAGCCAAATAACAACGGCTTCGAAATAGAGAAGCTGACTTCAAAGCACATTTCCATGCTTAAAAAAGTAAGAATTCTCAAGTATTTGTGTTGCTTCAAAGGGTTTAAAGACCTGTCTTAGGTTTCTTAACGAAAGTAATGTCCTTCGAGGCAAAACTTGAGACTCCTTCAGGATGGGAATTGGTGTTCGAAACATCAAAACCAATGGTTGGTTTATAAAAAATGTTGTCTGTTGAACTAAAACAGCATGAACTGTTGTTCGAAGCAAAAGATGGTCAATTTAAAACTAATTGATCATATTAACCATGATCAAATGTTGGTTATGGTTGAAACAAGCTTTAAGTATAAGATTGCTAGATTCGAAGCACTGGTTCTAATTGAAAATCAGCCAAAACTGTCAACTTTATTCCATAAATTGGAAAAGTTCATAATTGGTTCTTTTTAGTGTTTCATTTAAAACAATTGAGTCCAGGTTCGAAGGATGAGATTGTTCAGTTCGAAGCCCTGAATTTGCTTTTAAAGACAAGCAGAGACAATGCCAAACAAAGGAAAAGTCTTAGTTGTATTAAAGCAAAAGCAATTACATTGAATGGCTCCCTTTGGGTATAAATTCAAGCTCATAGAAATAAGGAATAGAATAAATAACAAGATCATGAAATGTTGTCCAACTATGGTCAATGAATTTCTTTTCTTTCTTTATTCTATCCTCCATTTCTTCCAGGACTGGCTGCTGAAGCTGATGTGCTCTCACTTGATAAAACAGTTCTTCGGCCTTTAGTTCGAATACTGCTGCTTTCAATCCTCGCCCCAGTTCACCCATATCCATGTCACTCTAGTACGCAGAGTCTTTATTCTGAAAGTCATCGAACTTCTCGATGAGTTTCTTTGCTTCGTACTGGGCATGAACTTGAAGGGATGAGAGTTGGTCCAAAGATTAGGCGGTTACCATAGTAGTTCGATGCCAATGAAGGAGTAATGGGAGTTGGTCCAGAAACATGTGGAGTTCTGCTTGAGTAGTGGGGTTGAGGACTTGACCTCGAGTTAGGATATCACAAGCCCATCGAAAGTTCTTGAGAGGAACATCGTCCTCAAGAACGTCGAAAGGCAAGTGAGAGAAGGCTGCAAGCAAGAACTGGGCTTGCTTTTGCTCAGTTGGAGTAGGGAAAGGTGGAGGCGTGTAAGGAAGAAAGACCTTATCCGCAGAAAGGGCAAGCCCCAGTCTCTCTGTCCAGCAAGGGGTTGGCGAAGGAGAAGGTGTGGATGCTTTTATTTTAGGAGATGGAGAAGAAGGTGTGGATGCTTTTATTATGGGAGATGGCACGGGAGCAGAAGGAACAAAGGCATTAATGTAATTGGGCCAATCGGAAGAGCAGAGCTTCGCCTTCTTGGCTAAAAATGATGGATTGTGCCCTTGTGCCTCTTCTAGGCATCGGGCGGCAGACGTTATCCTTGTAGACATGGAAGATGTGTACCATGCCACGAGTAAATTGTCCTTCAAATGGCGTTGATGCTCGATAGGCACATAAGGATAAACTACCGAACTTCGAGCATCGGAGGGGAAATCTAAAGGGTCAGTGAATTCAATGAAATGATGATTAACTCGCTCCCTTACATCACAAGCCTCAGATTCCAACCAGCCAAAAGCTCCAGAACCCTCGAAGGTAGAAGAAGCCACAGCTCTATCCCATGCAGACTGTGAAGAAGAGTCTCCTATGTCCATATCTACAACTTTCTGAATCGAAGGATTAAGGGCAATGTGTTCGTAATCCAAAGGTTGGTAATTCGCAAAGGCTTCCATGACTTGAATATAGAAAGGTGGATAAAGGTGGCTAATGAATGCGTGGAAGTTCTTTCGAGGGGAAGTAGCATTATTCAATGACTCTTCACGTGCCCGATCAATAGAGAAGAAAGTTGATTCGGCCATAGAAGAAGTATCAGTTTGTACGAATGCTAAGGTATTGGGGTGTTCAAAAGATTGAAAGAGAAGTAATGCAAATGATCATCAATAAGTGACGGTTGTGTTTCCAGAATATAGACCCCATGCACGTTCTAAAAAATGCGAGAGAAAGGCTTTGATGCACTAATATCACCAAATATTGGGTACATTAGTGCGAGGGGTAATGTTGGCTACATATTTTGTAAAAGCCAATTACAATTCGACACGTGGCAGAATAAGGGTAATATGGGAAGACTGTTCAAATCTTCGATCCTGATCGTACACGTGGCAGTTAGCATTGGTTGTTGCAAGGTCTGAGTAGCGGCGAATCAACGAAGAGATGCAAGGGGACGTGGCTTCAACGGCTACTCACATTCAAATTCAAATATAGGAGGGAAGCCCAACTGCAAGTGATGGCGTAGTGGAACTACTTATAAGGCAGTATGATCAGCGATCACGGAGGAGCAGTTCGACGGTTTGAAGTGTAGTTCGACGGTCATCTTTAAGTAGTATAAATAGCAGAGAAGGCCCCAGAAAAAACCCCCAGACTCAGATCCAACAAACCAGTCTTACTTTACATATTTTTCTTTCCAGTCTTTACATTTCCTGTTCTTTAAATTCCTGTTCTTTACATTCCTGTACTTTAAATTTCTGCATTGCACTTCATTCATAGGGGTAGTTTCAAGTAGCTTGTCGCTGTAAACCTTTACGAGGCTGAGTTTAGATCATTGTAAGTTTTTCATACTAATGAAATACTTCAATTGCTCTTTATTTAACTGTTATTGTGCTTAAATTCTCCTAAATCAAGCCACCAGTAAAAGTCCTCTTCATTGAGGCTGAAAGAGATACAACACAATCATCTGATAATTGGTTGGCAATTAAAATTCTGTAAGGACTGATTGATCCTTGCTGGCACGCTCGCAATTACAAAAATAACCTTCGAAAGTCAAAAAGCCAACAGCATCACATAGTAAGTTAGATTAATAATCGAAATAAGAACACATATGTTTTCAAAAACAACATATCATGTTAGTAAAGGCCGATCTTTGATCAGGCAAGCGGGGGTGCTCATTTCATGACCTTCCCCCCTCGTACCCAAGTTCCTGAGGCAACTTTGGTGATGACGGACACGTGGCCTTAGGCACGAGTCAGAGTTTCCTAAATTTTCCAAAACAAAATATTTAGGTGGCGACTCTAAAATCTGGCAAAGTAGTCCATGTTTGGCGCTTTTTGATGAAAATCGATTTTCCAAAATGATTTGCCAGATTTGCAGTCTTTGGTGATTTATTAGTCTTACATTGCACTTTGTGAGATTAGATTCAGAACCGTGACATGAGTTCGAACTGCAGTAGCTAAGAACTACAATTCGCGCCTTCACATGTGGAGCGGAGTTCCGGGCGGTCTACACATGCCATGCTCCAAAATCACAAGTTTTATTTCTTTGAAAACAACACATTTGCAATCATCTTTAAAAGACAATTCATTATCTTGATAAATTCCAAAAACTTAAATACGGGGTGGTAAATACGATTCAGGTAATCCGTAGGCTAATATCTGTAGGTAGGTATAACAAGCACTACCAATCCCCTACTTTACTACCTCCTAACCAAAAGGCACGTGGTACCTCCTCCGTGCATGTTTTCGGCCTTTCACCCTAGATACTCAGGCCAACTTAAACAATACCATCTACACCCCTTATCCGAACTTACCAAACATATTTACCCCAAAAACATTTCAAGATTTTCAATTTTTATCTCAAAACAATAAATCAATTCCCAAGGCATAACCATAATAAATGATATTCAAAGCTATGCAAAATGAATGAAATGAGATGCAATTATAAGATTCCATCATTACATTCTACAATTCTCAACGTTTGCACCAATCATAACCAAAATACATATCCATGTGATATATGATATCATTTCATATTCATAATCAATGTTCACTTTCATTTCATAGTCCAAGCATATACAAAATCATGCTATCATATAAATTTCTAAACACAGTTTGTCTATTCCATGGATATCTCAATCTAACAACAACAAAAGAAATTTCATCATTTTTTTTAAAGAAATTTCTAACAACTTCATAATTATTTCACAAAAAAATCTAGGTTGCGTTTGGTAGAGTTTTGTAATTATGATTTAAGAGTATGAGTTGTATTTTGAGTTTGTGGGGTTTGGAATTATGATTTGAGTGTAGAAAATTTGTTTGGTAAATAGTTTAGAAAAGAGTTTTAATTGAGTGGGGAATTGTTGATGTGATATTTGACATTTGATACAAAAATTTACAACTCATAACTAAACATACAACTCAAAATTATTTTGAAGCACATAAAAAATTTTAAAAATTTCAGAAAATATTTTTTTCGATTATATAAAAATTAACATATTTATTGCAAATAAAAAATAAAAAAAATTCACTATTCTGGACAACCGGCCGGACAATCGATTAGGCAAAATTTGCAAAAAAAAAATTTGAAAAGCGCGGCTGGTACAGACTTCTCTGCAAAGTTTTGGAAATGTGTTTCCAAAACATGTTCCAAACACCATATTCAAAACACGTTGTAGAATCACCTTTTGAAAACATAACCAAACAGATAATTTTTCATAATTTTCCCCAAATCTAGGGTTTGAGCAAAAGAGGGTTTTTCCTTTATTTTCAAGATATTTTCCTCCACAGGCTCCTAAGAGGTTCAAAGGTTCATAAAACCATTTTTATTTTAACTTTATCATAATAAAAGTCACTTTTCAACATTTCCAAAATCTCAAATCCTTTACACAAAATCTTAACAAAGATAAAAAAAAAAAAAAAAAATACTAAAACCATATATATAACTCAAAGAAACTGCCAACCTCAAGTTTTAGAAAAAAAGGATGAGAAAAGTTTCAAAATCAATAATGTCAAAATTCGATCTTCATCGCACACAACATAGCCCTTCATGAGCTCTCTAATATTAATGAAGGCACTAGGGTCAAAATCCCTATGGATTAAGAAAGATCAAGGAATTAATGAGGTTGGTGGGTATTTTCTAGAGAGAGATGAAAGAAAAGAGAGAAAATGAAATGTAGAGAGAGAAAGAGAGTGACATGAAAAGTGAAGGAGAAGAGTGTAAGGACTCAACTTTTAAGTGATTGAACACATTCTTCGAAGCTGACTGCGGACAGGCCGGTGAATTCGAATTCTCATAATCTCTCTCCTCTGTAAACATATCGCTCGAGCGGTGGAACCTGAGTGGTGAAAGCATACTCCTAGTATTTCAGACTTCAGAACAAAGTTCTGGAAGGACGACGTTGCTGCTTGAACGACGAAAGTACCGCTTGAGTGGTCTCAGCTCAAAAGTGAGACAAAACAACCTTAAAAGTATTCGCACCATTCTTGGATTCACTCCAACACCCAAAGATGCAAAATGACACATCGGGACACACTAGAATGTATATGAACAACCACAAGGAAAAAAATAGGTAACAACACAAGACTCAAAGGACTCAATGGTGACGAGGACAATTAAAAGAGACATAAATTTCAAATTAATATACTCAAATTGCTTTAAAAAGACTCGACACATCACAGAACTAATAGTCATTTGAGTTTTTCTTCAATTAACAACTTGTCTTATGTAGATGATCAATACAAATAGTCAATATTACAAAACACTAATTTAAAGGACAAAGTTATATAGTTTGGAAAAAGTCATTTATCTATCCTTTAGGAGACTTGCAGACATCTCTGCTATTAAAGATTTATAATTCTTGATCACCAAATTAATTCCACAAGTGGTGCATTAGATCAAACTTGAGCATCATATATGCCCCTCTATTGAGAATTCTACTAAGACGAGAGGAGATGTGTGCTACCAATAGTGCTGGGTTTCGATTATATTTTGGAAGGGATATAGTCTCATCTAGCAAGGGCCTCTAGCTTTCAATGTCCGTGTTGTACTCATCTTCAATGATCATGTTATGTAGAATGATACATGTTTTCATTACATGACAAAGGTCTTATTTGTTCCAATAACTCACTAGCCCTTATGTTATATGCCATTTCATTTGCAACACGTCAAACACTTTAATATCCTTCCTAGCAGCTTTTTGTTTTCTAGCAAACAATTTTCTTCTCCAATTGTTGCATGTGTGATGGTTTGCATTAGAGTTGCCCACAGAGGGTATATATCATCAGTTAGGTAATACCCCATTGTATATTGACGCCCATTCACTTCATAATTAACGGGAGGCATTCTGCCATGGATCAGTGTGTCGAATATTGGAGAATGATCTAGGACATTAACATCATTGTATAAGCTTGGCATACCAAATTCATTCTATTTTGAACTCATTTACGATAGTGTTGTAATCGTTTGATAATCCTCATTAGATGAGCTCTTATCGATTGAAGAACTAGACTCAATTATAGGAACAAATTGAAATGACGAAGCCATTAATTTATTCAAAACTAAAATGAATTGGTTCAATATGGAGATTTTTGCATATAGATGAAGATGGATGAAGGAAATTGTTGTAGTTACTGAAATGAAAAAAAAATGCAGTAATTGGTTTGTGCCAAATTGTAACTGTTGCAGCAATATAAATTGTGTTGTTGCTTTGTGGGTGTGGTAGTTAATTAATAGGTCGTTAATAAATACGTAACAGTTTGTACTTGGTTTTGTAATGGGTTGGAGGGGTAGGGTGGGTCAATTAATGAGTTAGCATCTTCACTGTAGTGCCTCAGAACTAATTAAGTTAGCTTCTACAAATTTGGATCCCACTTTTGCCATGTGTACACACTAACACACACTTTAACAAACAAAGTTAACATCTCCATTGGAGATGGTCTATAGTATTGGAGAACAAAAAATTATTATTCATGTTAAAAAAATAGTTTATAGCTCTCCATTGGAGAAGCTTTAAGACAAGTACTAACTATGGTGAGGGAAGACACTAACAAAGAGAAAGGTTGCCAACCTAGAATTTATTTTGTAATTATTTGTATATAAATATATATTTAACTATATTCTACTCTCTCCATAATATACATTTTAAGGGAAAACCCCATATTTTAACAATATTTTTAAAATCCTCAACCACTTTCCAAACTAACAAGTAGTATGTAACGTCGCCCATGTAATACTTCTAATAAATGGAAAATCACAATCCATACTAAGTGCATCATCCTTTGTTTCTCAATTACATAACAAAGGCAAGTTACAATATCTCATCCATAAGTTTCTCCGCTTTGTCATTAGTTTGGACCACTTACGTGGTATTATGAGCGAGTTTTTCTTTTTTAATGACTTCTAACTTTTAAATTTTTTGGGGGGTATTACAAGTTAATGTGTTTAGGAATAATTTTGTAGTAACTTTCTTAATTGTATGAAAAAACATAAAATGATAATGTGATATTTTAATTTTTTTGCTTAAATTTTTCATTTTACCATTGTTTTAGTTATATGGAAAAAAAAACTAATATAAGGATATATTAGTCTTTAAGAGTGTTGCTACTAGCACCCCAATTAACACTTTATACCAACATTTAACGAAAATCAAAATCTTAAAAATTTCTAAGGACCCCTCAAATAATATCAAAGTCATCCTTCTAAAATCATCACACCTACCAAAATGTGCACCCCTTAGCACACCTCCTAAAAACCCTTCATCTCCCGAAACCTTTAACAGTTGAACTCACCAATCTTCCTCTCATCGTCGAGAGAGATGCACCGTTGAGAGAACTGTTGGAAAAAATGGTTTTTTGGTGACTTTAATGAGAATAAAGTAGGTCCCAACCATTGGTTGAGATGGGATTAAATGGGTTTATATTCTTTGTAACAAGGTATTTACACAACAAAAAGAATGACAAAAAACCATTAAGAATTGAGTGAGAAATTATCTTATAAAGTTGGCCTCATGAATGAGGTATTGGGTATTGTGTATACCTACCAATCCGACATTGATTGTAGAGGAAAACTTTTATGGGTATTTAAACATCAAGATTTTGATAAGGGCATGAGCCCTTTGGGGAATCCAAAATTTTCGAACGAAGGGAGTTATGGATGCTTCAAGGATGGGCTTGGGCCAAGATTATGGTCCAAGTTAGTTATGAAAAAATTTCCGCATGCGCGAGCCGCCTGGACCGGGCTAGGTCTGGGTCCATGAGCTGTGGGTCGTGGATCGTGGATCTTGGAGCTTGAGGCTTAAGGCTTGCTGGAACGGGTTAGGTGTCACGACCCGATATTTATACCACGATATGCTACCAACCCAATATGTGAACAATAAGCAAAGGTATACAATTCAACAACTGGAATCTTTCACATTCTCATAAATTTCTTGTCAAGCTCAAAATAATAAAATTACAATACATGGTAATATAAAAATATCCATCTAAATTGCCACAAGGGCTTACATCTTTCAAGACTAAGAGCCTTGATTCAACAAATACAATTCCTAACTAGACAAACAAGCTCAAAGGCTGTAGGCGAACAACATCAAAGAAGCTTCGGCGCTCCACATTGAATTCCATTCGCTTTTCGACACTATCATAACACACCTTCAGCACTTGGATTTTTAGGATATCTAGCCCATAAAAAGGGAGTGAGCTTTGACGTTCAGTAGGAAATAAACTTAACAACAAATAAGTGTGCTCAGAGTGATTATGTTCATACAATGTCATGCCATGCACGCGACTGAACTTTATTAGAAAACCAATTTGTAAAATGCTAAATTCGCATTCCAAGTTTGACCCAATTTGTTAACCATTGATTTAACCATAAACCTTCATTTTGTAACAAACTCCACGTTACATGCCACCAACACTCCCCACATTTATTGGCCACCAAGCACAATAGGGCAAGTGGGCACCTCTTACTTTTAGAAAACCTCCACATTTACTAGCCACCAAGCACGGAGGGGCAATTGGACACCCATTTCATTCTTAAAACATCTCCACATTTTCTAGCCATCGAGCACGGAGGGGCAATTGGACACCCGTCAATCATTGTAACTTTTCCCCCACATTTACTGGCCCATAAGCATGGAAGGGCAATTGGGCACCTTTACCAACATACCGATAACATTCCCACATTTTCCGGCCTACAAGCACGAAAGGGCAATTGGGCACCTCAACACACACAATACATTTCAAAATAACCCATTTTTACTTAACTCTACACACTTGATCCCAAAGCCATGAAGATACAATGCAATGCAATTGGTTTGCCAATATCATAGTTTGCATAATGTTCAAATCATTACTACAAGAATAATTAACATGAAACATAAGCAAGGCAATCTCAACAATTTCCATAATCATCTAATATAGCAACATCAATCCCAAATTCTCCATCGTTCCAACATCATGTGAATATCAACTCAATATGACTCCAATTCCACTTTTAAACATTACTTAGGTAAGTTATCTCATTTCTATTAAACTCCCAAGCTAAGGTTCCAAAATGATTTAATCCACAACTTCTATCCCCACACTAGTTTAATAGAATTATTAGGATTTACCCATTTCATAATCTCCATGTATTCCAATACCATATTAATGTCAATTTTAACATAAAACTATCAATTAGTTTCAAAATCCCCTTTTTACTCTACATTTCAAACCTATGGTTTTAAAGAAAATTGGGGGTTTTCCTCTTTCCTTAGTCAAATCCTCAAATCATCAATTATTATTTATCAATATCCCAGAATATTCAACACCCTTTAAAAATTTGAGTGAAAACCCCATTTGTACTCGAACAACTAGCCATTAATGTTTTCTAACCCATAATAAACTCAAAATCCCAAAATGTCACCAAAATCACTTGAATCATAAATATTTAAGGCTAAGGGAACGCGCTACCTCAAGATTGGAAGCTAAAGATGAAGACCCAACTTGAAACTCCAATGAAATCGCAAAACAATCGGTAGAAGTCTTGATCTATGCTTGCTCTTCAACCTTTTTGAAATATTTGTGGTGAATCTTGGGTAAAAAGGAGAGAAATCAAGAGTTTGGAAGGTTAGGGTTTTGGGTTTAGAGGATGGGACGAGAAGAGAGGGAGAAAAATAAAGTTTTAGGACCAAGAAGTCACTTTATAAAGTCTGTTAGTGACCTGGTCGCTCGAGCGAAGGAAGCTTGGCTCGAGCGTAAAAAATAAACTCCCATAATCTCTAAAAATCGCATTGTTCGCTCAAGTGAAGAAAAGCTCGCTCGAGCGAGTATGCTTTTAACACAGAAACTCAAAATTCAAACTGGCATAACTCTCTCATTCGGACTCCATTTTAGGTCATTCTTGTGTCCAAATCAAAGCTTCGAAAACAAGCTTTCCAATGGTTCTAGTCTCACATCTAAATTCAAGTGTGGAAAGAGAAAAGGGCAAAAGAGTGAAGGTTAGTCAAAAACAAAAACTCAAACTCAAATTTAGGGCTTTTGATCTAATCTTGCCTAATATCTTGTTAAGGCTTCAATCAAGATTCCAAACATCACCCAATTATAATATCTTGTTAAGGCCTCAATTATAATATTTATGGTTCACTTTGCCAACCCATCAATACCAAGAGTCCGACAACCATACAAGTTTTAAGGTGACGGGCACCACTTCACACCAATCCGATAATATTAGAATCTGAGTCATTACATTAGGTATGGGTTGGGCCGGATTAGTGGTCCACCAACCTAATCTCTTTGGGCCAGGTCTGCTACAAGATATGTATATACACATAGGTGTACAATGTGTGTAACTCACACATTGAATCCCTATCAATTGTGGGCATTAGTTTTGCAGGAGTAATGGGCATTAGTTGCCAGCCTTCATGGCTGGAAGGTTACTCCTCTCTCCCCCATTGTGTATGAAAGGAGGCCCATCTCCTTTGGGTTCAACAGAGAAATTTTGCCCTCATATTATAGTCCAGTCAGTCTCTTTCTATAATATATTCTTCCTGTGTTGAGAGAGTGCTGCCATTGCCAGTTCGCCAAAGCTAACAGAAGGTGCTTCTACGTTAGTCAGTCTAAACTGTCATATCCTAGGAGACAAAAGCCGACGTACCTCCAGCACCCACGGTGAGGTGGCTAATCTATTTTAAGGAAACTCACACAGGCTTCGGTTTAATTCCTCGTCTTTCAATATATTATGTGTTATGTATTTCTATTTCATGTTTCATAATGTAATTTATCAAATATAGATTTATTTGATGTTCTATAATTTAATTTATCAAATATGAATTTATTTGTTTTGTTTAATCACGCAATTTGTGCAACAAGCTTAAAACAGATTTTATATTCTTCATGGTATTTGAACAAATAAATTCATATGTAATTGGACTAGTTTATTTTCCCCAAGATTGTACATTGTCCCCATAAATCTGCTACGTTTGCATAGATTCTTTCTTTTTTAATTAAGGTTACTGTTTCTTTTATATCACTGAACATGATTGTAAATTAATTTGATATGCATGCTGCTGTGGGTTTCTATAATTCATGATATCAAATTTATTTTATTAAGGGAAAAGTGCTACTGTTTTGTTTGGAGAACCTAGTATTTATTTATTTATTTATTTATTTATTTATTTTTAAGATATAAAACTAAGGCTCATGTTCTAATGTTGGTAAAGAAATTAAATATTTGTCTTAAGATGTTTGGTCCTAGTAGTGCTTTCCAGTGTAGTTTAATTTTTTGAGTCTAGGTTTTAATTTCCTACCATTGTGTACATTTTTCTAATGTTATAATATGTTTATTAGATCTTAGATTTTTAAGATAATTCGCATGTTTTAAAATTTCTAGAATTATTTATTTACATGTTTAATGTGTAATAAGTTCATATGTAACTCTTGCTAATTAAAAACTTTAATTTAATTGTGGAGTTATGAATTTTAATTTTGTAACTTGTCTGTATTTATTTACTTTTTTATTGTGTAAATTAAATTATAAATTAAATTTTGGAGTTTTAGTTGTGTAATAATTTCATACGTAACTGATGGGTATTAAAGTTTTAATTTAATTTAATTGTGGAGTTATAAGTTTATTTTTGTAACTCATCTAGCATTTTAATTCATTAGTTAATTTTATTATTAAATAGTTTTCTAGATGGTTTCAAGTTTCTTTAAATTGTTTGGCTTGTATTTTCTTGTAGTTTTCTGCTAATTTTCTTTACAGGAATAACTATGCGAAAGGGACTAGGAAAACAAACACAAAACCAAGTGAATAGTCTTTGGGATGTACAAACAAAAAGTATGGACGACTAACCTTTGTGATGAACAGGAATACCTAAACGTGGAAAGGATTTTGGACTATATAAAATCCTTATGGATTGGTTACTCTCTTTATAATTGAAGCAATTTTTTGCTTGAGATGTAGTAGTGGTTAATTGCAAATTTTATTTTAAAGTAAGGTTGTTTGCTTGCATGTTGGAAGCAATTTATATACATGTAATTGTTACAGTAATTTTTTACATTGCTTGTAATTTGGTTAGCAATTTTTAAATTGCTTGTAAGTTTGGAATTTGGTTTGATTTTCTGTAATAGAAACCAAAGTGCTTAGCCTTAGCTAAAGAGTAGTTCTTATTTGTTCAAAAATGACAACTAAGGCAGATTTGGTTTCAAACCTTTGGGGTTTGAGAAAGTCTTTGGGTTTAATCGGTTTATTCCTAAAGTGTTGGAAAACCAAGTTTAGAGAAAGTGTTTGGTTATAATCTGATTATTTCCAAAGTGTTTTGGTTTTGAGAAAAGAAACCAAATTTTAGTATTAGCCAAAATATTTCTGATTTTATTCAGAAATAATGGGCTTAATTCCGAGAGTATCGGTTAACTTTTATGAGTGGTGTAATTTTGGTAGCAAATCTTATTTTCTTGGGAATTAGTTTGTTTTAACCTAGTTTTTCTCCTGAAAAACTTAATTCTAAATTTGTTTCCCATGGACTAGGAATCAACATGCTCTTCAAAGTTTTGTCTAAGGTTAACTGGGTCTTAAGTGGGACCAATGTGACCCCTCCAATCTTCTTGGAAATTTTTCTAACTATGTTCGATTCTAGGGTAAGTGGCGAGATCAATTTTGAATTAAATTTCAAACTTTGGATTTTCTAGTGTTAAGTTTAGTGTTTGGAAAAACAGAATAGTGAAATTCTGTTGTAATTTTTCATAAATGGCTTCAGGAGGTGACCACAGAAATGTTGTTCCACCTGCCAACCTTAAGCCTTGCGAGATTCTTAAAGGAAAATCTAAAGAGATCAAGTGTGATTAAAGGAAATCATAAGATTGCATGATAATATCTTTGAATTAATCAGAGGCGATTAGTTTCACAACCCAAACCCGCCCCTATGGGTTTAGCATCGTAACCGGCCAGTAATCCTTGGATTACCAAAGGCCTCTGAACAGGATAACATAAGATAGGGGCTGCGGAAGCAAATATAAAAAATAAACATCGTCCATTGAGCTGTGCAAACATACATGGAACAAAATAATTTTAAAACTTTATAAACATACCCAAGGCATCACATAGGTACAATAATTATACATTATCCCATGTACAGATAACCAAAAGCAAACTGTTCATTAACAAGAGAACAAAGTGTTGAATGTTCAAAAGACATGGCCACACAACTTAACTTGGTCTAGAACCTTCTCGGGAGGCACAACGGGTGGCTGACAAAACGGAATCTCAGGCCATCAACTCTGACCCTAATCACGCGCCTGGTCACCTACATACATAATATAAATAATGAACAAGAGCCTAGTGAATAATAACAAGGTAAAGGGTTTTAACGAATGATGTCTATCATAGAGTTAGAAATCAGAGTTTATATCAGAAACAGGGTCTTATGCATATTCAAATTTTCAAATCAAAAATAGGATCATATACACGTTCCTACTCATAATCATTTTCATATTTGGATCTTACACAAGATCATACATGGTATATCCATTAGCTATCATATCAACTTGGTCCTAAGGCTTACATGTATAGTCGATATCGACAACCATAAAGGTCCATATCTTGCGCGCAAGTAGCCATGGTATTATTACCTCCAGGCAAGGGCCACGTGAATATAGGCCTCGGTATTGTTACCCCCGGGCAAAGGCCACGTGAATATAGGCCTCGATATTGTTACCCCTAGGTGAGGGCCGCGTACATATTGGCCATAGTATTGTTACCCTCGGGCGAGGGCTACGTGAACTAAGCATGCCATAAATACATTTCAGAAAAATGGACATTCATTCATAATTCATAAAATAGCATTTTAGAAAACAGATCGTATCATATCAGTAAAAAAATACTTGTAATTAAACATAACTTTACAGAGTTGTTACTCACAATTAACAAATGGCTCCAAGTAGACGAGTAGAGTAGGTAATTCACTTAACTAGGCGCATGACCTACATTAACACATAACAAATATACATTTGAAACGCGCGTTGGAATATATTTAACTCATTACGTTCTGTTCTTAGTGTGTTTCTACATTTTACCCTCATTACTATGTCTTAATCTTGGCTTAGGAATGCCTAGGATGCAATGAGGATACTAAAACACATTGGCAAACACTTGGCCAAATTTCTAAAAATAGGGTCCCCGCTCGAGCGGACATGCAATATAAGAGGGGGCGCTCGAGCGCAACTTCTCGTGCTCGAGCTTTCTGCAAATTTTGAAAAGTACTGGTTATGCGATTTTCACGCTTGATGAACGCTCGATGGCTGCTCGAGCATGGGACTCATGCCCACGCTTGAGCGCAACTCTCACCGCTCGAGTGGTCTGTAAAAACAAGAAACTTCTGGGAGCATGCATTTCACGCTTGGGCGAACTCCAGGTCGCTCGAGTAGAAATCCAAAAACAAAGGTTTCCGCTCGAGCGTAGAATCTTACGCTCGAGCAGAAGTGCAGAATATGGAATTTCCAGATTGCACTCCCAAGCTGGAAATTCAAATCCAAAGCTATAATTCACATCCTTTTGGGCCTAAAACTTAAGATAACATGTGTAAACTTGTAAAATATGAAGGTATAAAGATCATTTCATGAAATCAAGGCCCAAAAGTATGTCAATTGTGCAACATTCAACTTGAAATGTAAGAATATAATGTGATCATGTCATGCATGTGTAATTTGAGTTCATAACTTCCCAAAACATGATCAAATGAAATATTCAACTAAAAAACATGGTGAATTCTTAGTCTACAACCAAAATATGAACATGCATGTGAGGATTCTTATGAAAATAACTTCAAAACGTCATAATATGGACATGCACGTATGATTTGAGTTACAATTCTTTAATCCTAGCCCATTCTCATGTTAGTCCACCTCTTTAACTTGAATTCTTACAAAAACTAACTCAATTACATAACTAAGGGTTAGATTCCTTACCTAGGCTTGTCAAGATGAGAGCTAGAAGCTTAATTTTGAGTTCCTAAGTCCAAATCCTTCAATTCTAGTAAATTCTTTCTCAATTCTTTAATCCTCTAGTTGAGATCCATCCTCTCACTCTCTCTCTCACGTTGAGTTCATAGATGAGCAACAAGGGTGTCAAAAATGTGTAGGAGTGATAGAAATGGCCTTATATAGGCCCACTTAGTGATATTTAATTAATTTGGCTTAAGCTAAGCAAAGTGGCATTAATTAATCTAATTTAATTGTTCCGAATCGAATTTCAATTGAACCTACCATAAAATTCTAAAAATTCTAATTAACACATAAATCAAGTCAATTTCTGAATCAGATGCCGACGAGGCCTTCAATTCACAAACCGAAACGAAAACACGAACAGATCTTTCTATGCTAAATAGATATAAGCACAATATTGCAACACACACACAAGCAATTTAATTCAGAATTTCTCTTAATTACCGATTAAGCTTATTTAACCACGAATTAACGTGAATCAGAGGTCAAGGTTATTACTATTAGTATATTATCCTTATGTCAATTATAGCATATATGATTGCTACGTGACTTTGCTTGAAAGCAAAGATGAGACAATCCGTTAGGATGGGTGAATATAATTTTGAATTTTTAAATTCCAAATATATTCTCCTAGTGAGTACAAGATCATTGATTACAGAGATAGAAAACTGGTGGTTCCTAGGAGGTGTTAGACCACTCGCTACACAGTTATGAGATTGTGGTTCCTAGTAGTGAATAGATTACTGATCACATGTTAAGACATAATGGTTCCTAGTAGTGGTGAGGCTACTGATCATATGTCAAGACATAATGATTCCTAGTAATGAAAGAGTCTATTGATCCTAAGTTAGGACGTTGTGATTCCTAGTACTAAAGTGACTACTGATCACAGGTTAAAATATTGTGATTCCTAGTACTAGAAAGTCTACTGACCAAATGCTGAGAAATTAGTGATTCCTAGTGATAAGACTACTGACCATGTTATGAGGATTCGAATAATAGACTATTGAACACTGGATTTGTGTTTCCTAATAGTAAGACTATTGGCTTCAGAGTGATAAGTTAGACCAAATATGTTTGGGTGCCTAATTCGGTTGATGACATTATATGGTTTTGAGAGTTTCATAATCATTGACCCCGTATGAATTTTTGGAAAAGGCCAAAAGCCTTTGTATAAATTCTACAAATGTGGGGGTGTCGTGCAAAATGTGGTAATACCTAAACCCAAGAGGGTTAAGATAAGCCTAAAAGTTCACTGACTTTGTATTCAACGGTTATATACAATATAACAGTGCATAGTGATTTCTTGTGTTTAAGTCTCCTATTCCAAATATACACAAGAATACTATTATGGAATCCATAAATGCATCTTTCTTTGAAAAAGTATTACCTTATTGTATCCAAGAAGGGGTTCCGAGTTCCATGAAAGAGGTTAAAAGTGACAATGATCACATAGATGATCACGTAAATGATCAAATCGATGATCACGTAAATGATCAAATCGATGATCAAGCTGAGGAAGTAGATAAGCCAAAAAGGAGTAAAAGGGCTAGGATCGCAAAGTCCTTTGGTCCGAGCTTCTTGACTTATATGTTAAAGGAAGAATCTCGAACTTTCCATGAAGTTGTGACTTCATTTGAAAGTCCATTGTGCAAAGAAGCAATTAAGAGTGAGATTGACTCTATCTTACAAAACCATACTAGGGAGTTGGTTGATATAACCTCAGGCAGTAAGGCCTTGGGGAGCAAGTGGATCTTTAGAAGAAAGATGAAAGTAGATAGATCAATTGATAAGTATAAAGCTAGGTGTGATGACCCTGACCTCCAAACTAGTACATTATATAATTTTAATGAGTTTAATTGCATGATTATGTGTTTAATTGTGTGATTACATGTTTAATTCTATGATTATCTGTTAACATATGGAATATCTGTTTAACTTGACAACTTAGAGTCATAAATTGAAAGCCTAAACGACTTCAGAAACTGAAATTGACTAGCCTAATAGGCTAATTAGAATATTTAAAATTTTATGGCAACTTTAATTGAAATTTGATTTGGATCAAAATAATTAGAATAAACTGACTGAATTAGTTAGAATTAAGCCTAATTAATTAATCTTAATCACATTTGATTAGGCTAACTTAATCACACCATATAAATAGCTATAGATAGCTTATGAGCTCATTTTATACACACACTTAGCTGAGAATTGAGAGAGAGAAGAGGAGAGGAGAGTTCAACATTTAGAGAGAGAAAGAGGAGATTTGTAGAGAATTGGTGGAAGATTCAAAGAATGGAGTTATAATACACTTGAATTCACATATTAGGTATGTAATTCGTTCTAAATTCTTGGAATCAAGCTATGTAGAAGTTGTATTCACCAAGGTTTTGAGTTCATTTGCATGGGATTGTTAAATAGAAGCTTCCATCACCTTGAATTTGAAAGTTAAGAGTTAAACATGTACATGCATGCATAATTTGTGTTGGAATTCATGAAATTCATACCTGCATGGCACAATTATACTTCAATCTGGAGAATCCTTCATGTTTTCATGTTCCTCATGTCACTTGATTATGTTTTGAATATGTTTTGAAGAAATATATGCTCAAATTGAATTAAAACTTATTTTATAACTTGAAATTGAAGTTTTGGTTAAGAATTTGCCATGGTTTCGAATAAATGGTTTCAAATTGGAAGTATTTTCATGTTATACAATGATTCTCCATGTTTTAGTACCAAAAACACAAGATTTGAAGCTTTGAATACCATGCTTGAACCTCAAACACAGTTCTAGAAATTCCAGAATTCGTGCTGTCCGCTTGAAAGAGAGAGACCCTGTTTGAGCTTGAAAATCGAGCTCTCAAAAGTCTTCTAAAATTTTACAAGTCGCTCGAGCAACCAAAGTGGTGCTCGAGCAAGGACCCCTTTTTCTCAGTCTTCCGCTTGAGTGACCATCGAGCGGGAATTTCATGTAACCAGTATTTTTACAGACCGCTCGAGTGACAGAAGTTACGCTCGAGCAACCACCTTTGTTTTTGAACCCCCGCTCGAGCGTAAGAAGTTACGCTCGAGCGGAGACCCTGTCTTCAGTAAAATTTTTCAAACTCTTTTAAGTGCATATTTGCATCCTCATGTCACTCCGAGCATTCTTAGGCACCATTTGAACTCCTATAATCATACAATAAGTTAGAAACACATAAAGAGAATTGAATTAAAATGAAATGGAGTTTCATTTGTACTTTGTTATGTGTTTTGTTTAGGTGGACGCCCGAGGCTTAGTGTCACCACAAACCACTGTGAGTAATAACTTTATAAAGATATGTTCAAGTTATTTCTATTTTCGAAAATGTTATTGCTATTGAAATTGATATATAGTTGATTAAATGGTTCATTGAAGCGTTATGATGATTGATGAAATGGTCTATCGAAACATTATTTTCTCATAATGAATGAAGTTCTATTTTGAAATTATACTCGTGGCATCCTTTAGTGAGGCCCTTGCCGAGGGGAAATTAATATCGTGGCCCATTGTTAATAGGCCCTTGCTCGGGAAAAACAATACCGTGGCCTATTGTTTAATAGGCCCTTGCCTGGGGGATATAATATCATGGCCCATTGGCCCTCGCTTAGGGGAAACAATACCGTGGCCCATTGGATAATTGAATATAATATATTGATTGACCCTCGAGGTCCTATTGCTACTGAAATATTGTTACTCTATTGGATGTAGCACGTAATTTGTCATTGAATGAGAATTGTTATTGGAATAACACGGATCATTGAGAATTAAATTGAAATCAGAATTGTGTCGAATATGCTATCGATCAATGGTTTTGTTTATCGTGAAGGATTAACATGATGGCTCAACTAATTGATATTTTTACTGTTGTGGAACTTCATTCATATAACCTCTTTATCCTGTTATTACTCATTGGGCATTGGCTCACTATTTATGTTTATGTATATATGTAGGTGAGCATGTCGAACATCAAAGATAGAGATTGCCTCGGAGTCACCCCATGGTCAGCCTTTTGTGGAGCTCCCGAGATGGAGGACTTGGACTCATGACGAGCCAAGCAAGCCTAAACCTCTTTTGTTATGAACTCTTAGTTGAATTTTTGCTATAGGGGTTTTTGTATGTCTTTTATCTAGTTGAATTGTGGCTAAACCCCTGTTTGTTTTATTTTCCTTCTTCTTTTGAAAGCTTTTGTAATGTACAAGTACCTACCTTTGGAATGGTTGAACAATGCTACTGTAAGCTCTTTTCAATTATGCACAGCTCAATGGACTTATTCTATATTTAATTTGCTTTTGTTAAGCCCCGTATTTAATATTGGTTGGATATTGTATAGAGGCCGTAAGTAATCCGTGATTACTGGCCGATCATGACGTAAACTTGTAGGGGCGGGTTTAGGTCTTGACACTAGGCTAGTTATCAAAGGATACAAGCAGCAAGAAGGCCTAGATTATTTTAATACGTAGTCACTTGTGACAAGGATTACATCCATTCGTATGGTGATTGCGATAGCAACTTTATATGGTCTGGAGACACATCATATGGATGTAGAGACAACTTTCTTAAATGGAGATTTAAATGAAGAAATCTACATGGGGCAACCCGAGGGGTTTTTAACTCCAGGACAAAATAAGAAATTCTGTAAGCTTAGCAAATCATTGTATGGTTTGAAGCAATCTCCTAAACAATGGCATGAGAAGTTTGATAATGCTATGTTGTCAAATTTGTTCAAAATCAATGAGTATGACAAATGCGTATATGTCAAATACACTAACAGATGTAATGTCATTTTGTGTCTGTAAGTTGATGACATACTCATTGTTGATAGTAATGATGAGATGATTAAAACTTCTAAGAGATTGTTAAATTCTGAGTTTGACATAAAAGATATGGGCCTTGCAGATGTCATTCTGGGTATTAAAGATTGCCAGAACATCTAGTAGTATTGTACTTTCTCAGTCTCACTATGTTGAGAAGATACTTAAGAAATTTGGTAAATCAGATACAAGTGTATCTAGGACATCGATAGACATAAGTCTACATTTGACTAAGAATAATGGTGAGAGTGTCTCTCAGCTAGAATATTCTTGGGTCATTGGAAGTTTAATGTATCCGATGAGTTGTACAAGGCCGGATATAGCTATAGACACCCCATTTTTGACCGTTCTCAAGACCTGGACGTCATTGTTTGTGCACTCGATGATTGTGATTATTTGTGCTCGTTTTGGTGCCCGAAGTCCTCGGTGAAATGCCTTGTCTTTGAGCCTTCAAACCCTATCCATTTTGTGCCCTGTTTTGGACCAAAATCTTCAAGCCTGCAACCCTTGGTGGCTATCAGCCACCAATTGAGACTACCGGCCACCAATTGATCCTGCCGGCCATCATTGGTGGCCGGTCGGCCACATTAGTGGCCTGCCGGCCATTGATGCCTTTTTGCAGATATTTTCTTGACAGCTGTTCCAGCTGTTGGCACAATGGGCTTGATCACCATACACGTGTATGGACTGATTTAACACAATTGAAAGCTTGTTTTTCTATAAATATGGGACCTTTTCCCCCATTGTAGAGGGTTAGAAAATTTTGGAGCAATATTCTCTCTCTCTCTCTCTCTCTCTAGCAATTTTGTATACATTTACTCACAAATCCTATACTTTTGCATACACTTCCTTAATCAAACTTGATCATGTTTGAGCTGAGGTCCTTAGAAGCCTTCTTGGAGCTATAGAAGGGGTTTTTGACTTGAATTTGTGCCTAAAATTGTTGCTTGCTTCAAAAGGTATAACACTCCCCTTTTACACTTATTTTGCATACTTGTTTTTCCATCTCTTTCAACTGTTTTTGGCCTATTTTTGAATTGTAAAAAACTATATTTTTGTGGCCTAAAGATGGTGGTTTGAGGCCATTTTCAGTTAGGGGGTGGTTTACCCTTCTTACTTCTTTGTTTGTAAAGCTTTTATACTTTTGTTCATCACTTTCAAACCAACTTTTTTGGGCCTCTTAACCACTAAATTTCAGAGGTTTTTTAGTGGCAAAAAACTTATTTTGAAGTCCAAATTTGGAGGGGTTTGCCTTCCCTCCTTGTGTCTTGTTTGCATGCTTAGTTAACTCTATATGTTAGCATGTTTTTCTAGCTTAACTTAGCTCAGGTCCAGCATGTTTTAGCCTCTAAAATAGCCTGCTTTAGCTCTATTTTGGGCTGGTTAGTTCATTTGAGTCTTGTTTACCATGGTTGTAGTGTAGTAGTCCTCACAAGTTAGTGTTTTAGGGTCTTAGGCACCTCTTGTTTGAGTTGATAGCATCTTTTGGTATTGTTTTTCACTCCATTTTAGCACTATAAACTCTGCATCCTCCCTCTTTGCTTTACTCTTTCATTTGCTTTTGAGGGTTGTTTCAAGTTTGGGATCTTTTAAGCTTGAGATTGAGGTCATGCTTAATGGTTTAATCCTCTTTGAAGGTTCATTATCAATGGAATGATCTCTCTCTTGCTTTACATTTTCCCTTGGTTAACACTTCGTTCATCTTAGAGGACACTCACCAATGGACAAATTGATTAAAGAATGATTTGGTAACTAAAATGTGTAAACAAAATTGGCAAGTAAAAGTGGTAAGATAACCATTTCTTTGTATTGCATTGCATATGTTCAAATCGGACGTTAATTTGAACAAAAAAAAAATAGGACATTTCATACTCAAAAGTGATGAAATATGCCACTTTCCTAGGTCTTTGTTGCCCTTGATCATGCATGATAGGGTGATGGCATTTGAGTTTTGTTTTGCATTCATTGAACTTGTACAAATTGATCCCTTAGCCATCATGCATGGAAATTTCTTGATTGATGGTTTGAGGGCCAAATGTATCATTCTTGTGTTGATGATAAAGGGTGATACATGGTACAAACAACTCGTGAGACCACCCCTTTCTTGCTCTATTTTGTCCTCTGTTGCAACAAGGAAAGACTTGGCTTCAGTGGCAGGCAAACCCTCATCAGTGGCCGGCAACCCCTCAGTGTTGGCAAGCAAACCCTTATCTGTGGCCAACCAGCCACTAGTGAAAAATTCAGTTTTGTGCTTCTGAAGCAAAGCAGTGTTGATCTGGAGAAGGAAAACAGTGAAGGTGTTGTGCAACAAAGGCAATTCGTAGCAGACAATGGATGTTCTTCAGGCGAAAAAATCGAGCATGCATGCATCCTTCGTTTCCCGAGGCCATTTAGTTAATTTGCTTAGTTAATTAGTTGTAGCTAATTCATGCAAATGTTGTAACTATTTAGCTTAGATAGTTAATTAGTTAGTTAATTAGTTCATGTTGTGTAATTAATTAATTAAATAGCTTAGTGTAACATGGCCGCGGAGGACCTCTATGCTACAGTTCGGACTCCCTTTTTGTGTGTGTTGCGGTTCTAAATCTGAACCAAAGAGTCAAACTCTGGAAAATCGTTTTGAAGAAAAACAGATTTTTTGAAAAGTAGTGCCAAACATGGACTGCTTTGCCAGATTACAGAGTCGCCACCTAAATATTTTTAAAATGGGAAATTTAGGAAACCCTGACTCGGTGCCGAAGGCCACATGTCCGTCATCACCAAAGTGGTCTTGGCTCGGGAGCTTGGGTACGATCGGGGAAGGTCAGCTATGAGCACCCTTTCGCCATTCAAGACCGCCTTTACTAACCGTGATATCCGATTTTGAAAACATTACATGCTCTTATTCCAATTATTAGCCTAGACTTACTATGTTATGCGCGCGGCAAACAAGTATAGACTAGATTGCCTAATTTGGAAACAAACATTGCATATCCGTTCGTTTTGAAAATGCTTTGGAATTGCTACTTGCAAGTAGGCTAAAACACGGATTTCAATGAGTTTTTCCAACTCAAGCAATCCAACCTCCACCCACAGGCATTCAAACAGTTCATCTCATATAAGCACTTAGCCGCATGGTAAGCATACTGTCATGGCAACATTCACACGCATGTGGTATGCTAAAGCATAAATACTTACATCGTACTCCGCGCCAAAACAATAAACTAGTTAGCAAACATGCATGTCCTAGTTCATGTTGAGTGGCTAATGCAACACATGCAAAGATGCAATCTAGACATGCTCGACTATCCTAAGCATGGCATGTAGAATGCTACAAATAACACGTATTCAATTTGGGATTGAAATACAATGCAGTTTGTATGATGTGCCGAGCCCGGCGCATGCGAAACAGATGAATGAATGCAAACATGCTATCATACTGTTATGCTAATTTAAATGTGCCCTAATCTACCATCATAAGCAGGTAAATAAAAGGGAAGAAAGACGTGGGGTTGGAAGACATACACCCACTCACGCACACTTATTACAGTTGCGCCCTCGCTCGGAGGGACCGAATAAATAATACAAATAATTAACTACGCAAGCTAATTAAATATTACAAATTCACTAAATTAATTAACAAATTAACTAAGTTAATTAAAGCAGTAAATGCCTCAGGAAGAGGGCCAGATGCATCGCGTGCCCGGGACTCGCTCGGAATCGCACTGCCATGCATGATTGCCTCTGTTTTCCCTGCTTTCCTCCTCTGAAGACTGCAAAAGTCTCAGGAATACTTCCTTGGGCACTGGAGATCATCACCGGCTGCATAGAACTTCCACCGGCTGCCATATGTGGTCATCGGCACTGAATTGATCCATCGGCTTCCAATTGACTGCCGGTCGGCACTAAACACTGCCGGCCGGCACAAAATGCCTGCAGAACCTGCAACTCACAGCAGCAGAGGACACAACTTGCATGGCAATGTAATTCAAAGCATGTATGCACCAAACACACTTCTTATCATGTTTTTGACTCAAAGGAAGATGTGCCTCGGTTCTCGGACCACCAATCACACAT
Source organism: Camellia lanceoleosa (assembly GCA_025200525.1). NCBI lineage: Eukaryota > Viridiplantae > Streptophyta > Magnoliopsida > Ericales > Theaceae > Camellia > Camellia lanceoleosa. Next base: position 103,384,647 of record CM045758.1, on the reverse strand, counting down.
TTCGATGCATGATGGCCCAAAGAACCAAGAGTGCAATTTTGATTTCAAATGCATGTAATGCAAACAAACAAACAAGGGTGCTAAACCTCTATCACACTCACTTCAAGAGGCTTAGCATGCATGTCAATGCAATGAAGCCCTAAGCATGTTATCTAGGCATGCAACATGGCAATGCAATGCAAGGATGCTAGCATGAAAACACACATACAAAACAAGCATGCAAACTAGTCAATGGGGTGGACTTAAACATAGATTAGGCAGCTCCAAATAGGCCTAAAACCAATGGCCAAGATGCTAAGTCATGAGGGCCAAACACACATGCACACATGCACAAGTTAAGGCACCAACACTTGAGCATAACAAACAACCCTTAAGCACACTTAAAGGGGTACAACAATGGACTACTAGCATGCATATAAAGCTCTAAAAATCATGCTAAACATGGTGCCAAACCAAGCAACAAAGTACACAAAGCATGCAACATAGGTTCAACACTTGAGGCAAGTCATGGAAGCATTGAACTACACTTATGCAAAACAAATATGGCATGCATTGAACAACCTAAAACAGAGTTTTAGCATGTTAAAACAAAGCCAAATGGCTACTTAGATGGCATCTAAGAGGCTTAAGCACAAAGGCATGCATTAAGGCCAAAACATGGAGCATGCAATACATGCTTTTAAAGCATTAAAGAGGCAACTAAGGCAAGCATACAAGCATACCAAAGGGTCTGAAATGACATGCTAAATGGTTCCAAACCATTGAAAATAAAGCAAGTAAGGCATGCTACACATTCATGTTCTTAAGGCCAACAAGCCAAATACAAAGGAGCTATGTAATGCAAGTCATGGCCGACCAAAACAAGCATGGACAGACCTTATTTATGGTAAAATAAGCATACAAGCTTCATGAATCTAAGCCTAAAACATGCTAGAAATAAAGGCATACAGCCTAGACATGTTAAGGGACTATTAAGGCATTACAAAGCAACTATGCAAAGCATGCAAGGAGTGCTAAAACCAACACTTAGCAATGTCATATTAGGGCATAATAATCATAAAATGCGGCTAAGACATGCTCAACAAACGATCAAAACTATGCTCCCTTAAGAGGCCAAATCTTGCCCTTTTCAAGGACATCAAGGAGAGGGGGTGGCCCTCTCCTTCTTGAGACTCTAAGGCATCATCTTCACCACTGAAATCCCTCAAGATTTCAGTGGTGAAGAGATCCTAACACCAAAGTCTCGGATCCCTCACAAAATAGCACAAAATGAGGCCTTTTCAAGGCCTAAGGGTGGTCAAACCTACCCAAACCACCAAACACTCTTAATAAACAATAAAGAGGCTTAAAAAACAGAACTTTTATGTGTTATAGACTAAGCACAAAAACTGTTTTAAACTAGGCAAAAATGGAGTGCAAAAATGGGGTAAATAAAGTAAGTTTTGTTACCCTTGAAGACCACCTTCACAAAGGTTGAAGTTGTTGGTTCCTTGAGCTCAGTCCGAAGAGGAAGGTGAAACACTAGGTGTTGGTGAGCAATAGTAAGTCACAAACACCTAGTGTACAAAACAAGAGAGAAAGAGAGAGATAGGATAGATACACAAAACCTAACCTAAAACCAGAGCTTCTCCCTCTCCTAAAATGTCTAACTCTCCAAATCTTCTAACCTTTTGAGCCAAGAGAAGAAGGGTTCTCTTATATGCAACGGCACAATATAGTGCCGATGGCAACACCAACCAGCCGGTGGCCTCTAGCCACTGCCGGTGGTGTGTGGGGATGCCTCACGAAGCATTCCCTACCCCTCCAAGGCAAAACACAAGTGTTTGGTGCAAAACCAGACACAAAACGATCAAGTTCGGAGGTCCTGAGGTAGGGCGCGTAGCCGAGAACTCCAGGAACTCCAAACGAACACGAACATGGATAATCACCGAGTGTTCAAGCGGTGACGTCCAAGTCTTGAGGACGGTCAAAAATGGGGTGTCTACAGTTGCCCCTCTTTGACAGAACTCGGAAGTCATAACCATGATGGGAGTGAATGTCAAAGCCCAGAGACGACCCATTTTTGACAAGGCCGAAGACTTGGACAAACATGCAAGACAAAACAAGGTATGCGCCCGAAGGCAGGGGCAAAATGCAAGACGATGCAAGAAGCCGAGCATAACTTATGATCATGCAAAGAAAGCTGTAATGAAGCACGCATGCAACAGTTGTAAGCTAGAATACGCCAATCTACACTACAATGCAGAAAGGATGTAAGAGAATTATGTAATTCTTAAAACGTCTCACACGGAGGATACAATACCTGTGCGGCTCGTCCGGTTGCACCGGCCTTAAATGAACCGTATATACAATATCGTGCCTGCAAAGAAAGTAAACTTAACAGGTACAATATTGTTAGCCATATGCATGGCAATGCAAAATGCAAAATGATACGCACTATATACAAAATGATGTATGAATAACGCAAATGATAATGCAATGCAATTGAAACTATGCAAACTACATGCAGAGCAATTGAATCATGATTCAATCATGAGCAGTTCGAAACCACACAAATGTCAAATAGATTGATGGAAGTAACAAGTCCGTCTACCATAGAACGATGTCTGAACTATGAGTGATGTAGACGGACACAAGAACAAGTATTGGGTGGAATGACATAGGTGGGGTGACGACCCGCTGAGGGAAGAACAATGATCCTAATGCCGGGTGCAACAATTATACTACAATGTAATATGCGATTATGGCGCGCGGGCCAAACCGTATCTCGCTTAGGAAGGGTATGCACACATACAAGCCATGTCTAACACAGAAAAGGTGCCGCTACCTCAAACCAAGTTCATTAAGGAATAGGCGCGATGCACATGAACCATGCTTTGACGTGAAAAGTAAGGGCACATACCAGACCAAGCTCAACAAGGAAAGGCGCAAGCCATAGGTGGAAGATGATGCAGTGGATGCATGCAACTAAAATGCAATGGAATGGATATTTACAGAAAATGCATGGCAAATGCACTATACTACAATGATGATGCATGACGTATGCATGTTGTTTTGTTTTGGTTTTTGGAATGCATGACATATGCAATAGTATTAATGATGCATGACAATGCAGTATGATGTTTTTTTTGTTGTTTTTTGAATTTTTGAAATGCATGACATATGCGATATTATTAATGATGCATGTCAATGCAGTATGATGCAATGGCTGCGATTGCGATTTCCCTATTCTCCCACCAGGGCGATATACTAGGTTGGTTCGGTATCCAGAATTGACTCCAAATCTAAAGTGGTTATGTGTATATCTGATATAAAGGACTCCAAATCTACTAGTGGTTATGTGTATACCTTTGGAGGGGCAACCGTGTCTTGGAAATCATCCAAGCAAACGTGTATATCGAGATCAACGATGGAATCTAAGTTTATTGATTTGGATAAAGCAACTGAAGAAGTTGAATGGATTCGGCAATTAGTTGAGGATATTTCACGTTGGCCGAGGCCTGTATCTGCTATCTATAGTCATTGTGATAGCCAATTGGCGATTGGACGGGCACAGAGTCATATGTATAATGGAATGTCTAAACATATCTGTCGTAGACATAATTTCATATGAGAACTACTCTCTAATAGAGTTGTCTCTCTAGACTATGTAAAGTCTAAGGACAACATTATGAATCCACTAACCAAAGGGTTAATTCTAGAGTTAGTAAAAACGTCATCAAGAGGAATGGGGTTAACGCCTTTAGTAATGTTCCTGAAACTGAAAACCCAACCTAGTTGATTGGAGATCCCAAGATCTAGGTTCAAAGGGACAACCTAATTTCGTGTAATGGGTGAGTCACTAAAGAGGTAAATCCTCTTGCCCATTCCTTTGTACAGTGATACCCTGTAGGGGTGGAAGGTTAAACTAATGCTTTTAATGACCTAAGTGATATGAATAATCAACTATGATATAATGAGATACCTTATATAGGTCACCTATGTGAGTGCGAATTGGGCCGCTTCTTTAAGAATTGGTAAGGCCGAATTCTTTAAAACCACTCACTGAACCAGGCTAGTGTTCCAGGGCCATACCGGACACAATAGTGAGAACAAGAACAACGGTTGGACTAACTCCTATATGAGATCTATTGTCTCGGTTTACACAAACGACAGAACAGTTCAAGACATCACGTTCACTTGTTAGCCAGTAAATCCGATAGACTTTCACTATGAAAGGTTCAAAGCCAACAACTAACTTTTTATAACTGCAAGCATGTTCTTACTCCTTTTGATCCTCATGTGCATTTATTTCCTGTTGAAAATGATGAGGATGTAATTAATCAAAAGGAATATGCTAGTATGATTGGTAGCTTGCATTATGCAACTGACTGTACTAGACCTGACATTGCATATGCAGTTGGAGTACTTAGCAGGTTTACTAGCAAGCTCGGCGGATCAGCAGCTAGCCATTGAGCGGATTATGAAATATTTATCTAGTACCATAAAATATGGCTTGTTTTATAATAAGTATCCTGCAGTACTTGAAAGTTACAGTGATGCCGATTGAAATAACTTGTTAGGTGATTCATTATCAACCACTGGTTACTTATTTACATTGGGAGGTGGTGCTATAAGTTAGAAATCGAAAAAACAAACCATTATTGCTAATTCAACAATGGAGGCTGAGCTTATTGCTTTAGCTACAGCTAGTGAAGAAGCAAATTGGTTGAGAGATTTGTTAAATGAAATCTCTTGTTGGGAAAAATCGATTCCACCTATATTGATTCATTGTGATAGCACCGCAGCAATTGGTCGAGTTAATAACTATTATTATAACGGTAAATCCAGACCTCTAAGAAGAAAACACAGTACTGTGAGATCTTATATGAATAATGGCATCATAAATGTGGATTATATTAAATCTGGTGATAGTCTTGCAGATCCATTAACTAAGGCCTTACCAAGAGATAGAGTCTGGAATACATCGAGGGGGATGAGGTTGAAGCCCATTGAATATAGCAAGAGCCATGTATGAGGATACTCAACCCAGGGACTAGAGATCCTGTAACTGGGTTCAATGAGAAAAACAATCATATGTTGGCCGTGAGAAATGTACTAAATTACTTTTTACCCATCCCTATGATGTAAGTGCATTTATCCTGTAACGTTGTAGAGGCTGAGGTATTAAAAAAAAACTCTTAATGAATTTCTGTAGCTCTTATTGAGTGGGGTGTCATAGTTACAGGAGCGCGTCTGACAGAATTCACCTATGTGAGTGTGGTAGTGGGGCCGCTGCCTATGAGATTTGGGCTAATTCTCAAACACACTCATGAATCCTGGGATCGCACAAGGCCGTAATGTGCTAGCTTTTAAAGCTTTTGTGAACACCTGGAATATTATGTGTGTGCAATAATTATTTATTTCCCTTAAGTAGTCATAGTTTAATGCTGAGCATACTATTGGCTCTGGAGTAGATATTATTGTTTCACTAATGGAGGTTCAATACAGAGTACACCTACCATGATGCATAATATCCTTATTTGCCTAATAATCTCAATTTTTGTTACCTAGGTGGGGGAATGTTAGCAGGTATTTTAATATTATAATGTGTCATAGACTGTTTCTCTTTTCTTTTCTACCTAGTTTGCTTCCCATTCTAGTCTCCAAGACTTCCTAAACAAGTCTTTCTAGTCTTCTCCAAGTCTTCCCTTTCCTATCAATTCCAAGACTTCCAAGGTAAGCCATCCAAGGTCTTGGTCAAGTCCACCAATTCTTATCCATCAAGAACCTTGCCTAAGAAGTTTTCATTTCTATATATATGAAACTTTGTCATATCTTAAAACATACGAGAGAAGAAGTTTTGATTGTGTTGTTATGTCTTGAGTAAGATTGTCAGGCAAATAAAAAGGGTATGTGTGATAAAGCTTTGGGTTCAACCAATTGTGCAGTATTAGTGAACCATACGACTTAGTCGGGCTATTGTATTCTAGGGGGGACAAGTCAAGGTTTTTTTTGCTGCACTGGTGTGAGGTTTTGCCTAACCACAGAGGGCTTGAATTTCCTTAAAGAGAGCAAATTTCCCGCGCCTCAGCCCTTTCAATAATTATTGTAATTTCTATTTTCTAGTGTTTTATTTGTAATTATCACCAACAATTGGTTATACAGAGAAGAAGAAAATGAAAATCTAGCCAAGCAAAAATAAAGGATTGTGTTGGTTTTGTGCTTCAGCATGACCATTTGTGTGGTGGTCATAGTTGTTAGACAGGGATAATAACTGTATTATTTGCTATTAGTGTAAGAGTTGTTAAATGAGGATATACTATTTTGTCTTTCTTCTTGTGCTAGACACCAACGTCCGCATCTCTGTTTGTAGTATAAATGGACATGTTAAAAATTTTAAGTTGATGTTGGGCATGGCCATGTGTCCTTTTTACAAAATTTATAAGGGTGCACATTGTTTCTAAAGACCATAGAAAATCATTAATCCATTTCCCCTATTAGTTGATATATCAGTTTCTAAGGAGCATTTGGCAGATCCTAAACTCTAACCTGATGCCTTGGGTCAAGTTGGGGGGATGGATTTGGGCTTGTAATTGACGAGCAAACTCTTGACCCATACATAATTAACTTCTAGGACAACCACGAGGCCCCACAACAATCATGTTAAACTCAGTGGCTCAAGTGCTCTTTAGATACTGGCGGCTGTAATTTTGTTTCCTCACGAGGTTTTGAAATTTGAATGCAGGGGATCACTACCTCAAACCATTTGTAATACCGAAACCAGAAATCATAGTGAGCAAAAGAACTAGTGCAGATGAATTTTTGATTCTAGCTATTGATGGCTTATGGGATGTTGTTTCAAATGAGGTTGCATGCCAGGTCGTGAGGAGATGTCTGGATGGCAGAATTAAGAGGAGACTTATGTTTGGTTGGGAGATTTGAGGAAGGATTTGGAAAGGGAAATGGAAAAGGTATGTGAAATGTGAATGAAATATGTCTAAATTTCACATAGTTTCACACACTTTTTCCCTTTCCCTTTCCAAATCCCTTCCCAAATCCTCCAACCAAACACAGCATAAATGAAAGCAAATTCAGTGAGGCTGTAAATCAAAGCCGTACTGCGGAAGCAGCAGCAGTATTAATTGAGCTGGCAATGGCTCGGGGTAGCAAAGATAACATCAGTGTGGTAGTAGTGGACTTGAATAAAACACGAAAATGTACAAAGTGTAATAGAGTACATAAGTAATATCTCCCCTTTTTACTCACCGCTTAATTGGGTGTTTTACTTTGCCTATCTAATTTTGAGATTGACCTTGTGAATTTCCAATTTCTCAGTTTTGAAACATAATGATTGCTTTGATTGCGACAATCCAACGATTCAGATAGTAACAGGTGCTCTATATTGATAGGTAACCACAACTCTTTTCTAAAGAACTTTGTTCCCGAGTTCAAAGAATAGGGAATGATGGTGTACATACTCATAAAGTAGAGTAGATTTAAGCCTGAGGAAGTGCGATGTGAGAAATATTAGTGTCGTTTCCACGATAAGGCATGTTATATCAACTGCAATTGCTTCGATAAAGCGTGTTTCACATGAAAGTAGTGTGGGGTAAGTATTTCTTCATCTTTTTATTGGAATGGTCCACCCACAACCATCTGTCGTTGCCCTCTTCTGAATGCATAATCTCAGAATAATGGTTCCTACGAACTACCTCCTTTTTTTTTTTTTTTATAAAATGCTCTATTGATTGCAAGGAAACTCTTAGAAAGCTAAAATATTCATGGGAAAGCCAATCTACGACTGCAAAAGTCCAAACACTTCTAAAAACGTGTTTGGGAATTCAATTACTGTTTTCCCTTCAACTGCAATTTTCTCGGCAGTCAAACAGAGCCTGTTTACACCTTCCTTCTGCAATTTTGGATGAGAAACAAAGAAAGCCACAGTGGTGTGGTCTTATGTTGCCAATGACTTTCTAGTTTGTACAGTCTTTTAATAGATTGATTTTCTTCTTTTTTGGAATCCAATTTCCCAGACTGCATATTTGGAAGTGTATTGTTCAAATTAGTGTTTTGGGTTAGCTACTTGATGCATACTATTAACCATTTTCCTTCTTAACACGGTCACTAGGTGGTTCCCTATCTTTAAAATAAATAAATAAAACACGTGATCAGAAAGTGGTTGAAATACACACTTCAAGAATTGAATAAGAAAAATATTTGTTGCATAAAATATATACATATGGTCTACAAGAGTGAGCATAGTTTGAATTGATTTGGTTTAGGAGTAAATCAAAGATTAAATCACTACTTATAATTTTATAAAATTTGGAATCAAACTAAATGAAAGTCTAGTAAAATGCTGTCCAATTCAATTTGAAATCACGGTATTTAGGAATTTCGTCATCGTTCACAATTTAATAAAAAATATTGTTTACAATCAAAGAATTGTTTAGTTAATTATTTAGAATTAGTTCTGCCACCATACAATACGATTGCAAGTTTATATATATATATATATTTGGTATTAATAAGATATTTGAGCATTTACTATATGTAGCAAATTATATATATATACACATACATATATTTGGTTTGGTTTGATTTCAAATTGGTTCCATAACTATAAAATCATTAACTAAATCATGAATTCATCTATTTTAATAATAAAGATTGAACTATGCATTGAGAAAATCAAATCAAATCAAATTACGTGGTTCGGTCTAAATTTAATCAATTTGTGATTTTTTTCAGTTTCTTTGTTGAGCTCCAATTTTTAGGAACGAAATTGATAAATGTAAAACTTGAAGAATTGCAGTGATACGCAATGCGTATTTTGAATCTAGTGAGAATGGTTTGGGACAAGGGATTGGAGTAAGAGGATCTGACTCAATCTCTTCCAATGTTATCTTATTCTGGAAAGAGTATCTTGATCTCGAGAGAAAAAAAAAAAATTAAGTTATTTATATGAAGAATTCTTTAACTACTAAAAAAATATTACTTTTATCTTTTGAATTATAAAAGTGTACAAATAGACTTTTTAAACTATTAAAAAGTATCGCTTTACCCTTTAAACTATAAAAACATACAAATGGACCATTTAAAATATTAACGTGTTTTAATTTGACCCCCTTCTATTATAGGGGCCAATTAGTATGTTTTTAACGTTTAGGAGGTCTATTTATATGCTTTCGTAGTTTAAGGAGCTAAAGTTATATTTTTCAATCGTTTAGGAGTTTATTTGTACGTTTTTATAGTTTAGAAAGTCAAAGTAATATTTTTTTTAATAATTTAGGAGATCTCCATATAAATAATTCAAAAAATTTATTCAAAAAAGATTGTTAGAAAATGAAATGTTCAAATCGAATATAATTTGAAAGTAGTCTACATCATATTAAATTTGAATTTGTACAATGTATTTAATATTTTGGGAATGCATCATTAAATCTCAAATTTCAATATTTTGATCCATTTAGTCCTAACTTTAATCTTATGAATCAATAAGTCCCATCCTAGTGTTAAAGACGAATTGGCCCATGGTTTAACACGTAAAGTAAGGGTAATTGTGGGTTTTGTTGATGTTGAATTTACGTCTATGCCCCAAATCTTTTCTGTGGGTAATTTTGGTTTCCCTCCAAAGCAATCGAAATGGAAGAGACGTAAATGGGAATTTCTACTGTGTTCTGATGTTAATGGGATAGTGATTGGTGTGCTTGTGATCTATGTGTAATTGGCAACATTGAATCCGTGCAGATTGGGATTGTGAAGAGGACGTGTTCCTCTCCGACGTCTCCGTGGCAGAGGCCTGGCTAGTTCAATCTATCATGGCGAAGGACTACGGGAACTATGTGAGCACCCAATCCATCTACATGATGAACAAACAAGGGCACATTCCTGAATTGGAACTGGGCAAGAGTGGCAGGCAAGGAGAAACCATTGCCAAAGAGTTAAGTCACAACCCCAATGCTTTCGAGCTGGGGTACAAGCCTACTGTCGAAGACTAGAAGAGAAAGGGGGATGAGTTGAGAGGGAGACTTAAAGCAAAAAGGGCCGAAGGGTAGTATGAACTGGTCCACAAGCCAATTCAGGGAACCCTGAACGAACGCTTTGTCCTCCAAGGGGAAGATTTCCCTCTCTATGGATTTCCAAAGCCATGGGTTGACCAGGAAACAAAGACAAGGTGCCTGGGATTTGAGATCTTTTTCGGACACCAATTACCAGAAGATAAGAATGAGCAGATTGACCTGAGCGTTAGTACAGAGCAAGGCAGGAATGTAAGCCTGGACATCGATGAGAAGGAGTTGTAAGAGATGGCACTGGCTGACCTACTAGCAAGTTCCAATGCTGGGGTTGAGCCCTTCAACTTGGGGGATAGTATTACTATCTCTATGATCAGGGATAAACTAGCAATGGATTTCACTAGTCTCATCGTGGACGCAGCTGAGGCTCCACCCTTGGTCTGGCAATTGGAGAAGGTCACTATTGGCTAATCTGAATCGAATAATGAGTCCGAATCTAATTCCATCGAGTCTATTGAATCGGGATCAGATTCGAGTTCTTCTGAGGAGTCTGAGTCTGGTATTTCTGGGGTTGGTAACTCGAATACCACGGTCCTGTCTAGGTCTTCTTTTAGTTTTTCTTTTGAGTCAACTGTAACCGAGGATCCTAAATTTTTGAATGGAAATGCAGTAGATTTCACTTACTTCTCTGTGCCTTTAGTTTGTTACACTGATCTTGATTTTCAAAATTTTGAATTAAACGAAGAGGAAGAAATTCCTTGGGTTTTGAAAATTCTGGTTGATCACGAGGAGGAGAGTCGTGTTAAGCCTTTCATAGATGAAATCATTGCAATTAATGTGGGTACTGAAGAGGATCCCCGCTTGGTCTAGATTGGGTCTACGTTGTCTTCGTAGGAATGCCAGCGTTTAATCGCTTTATTAAAAGATTTCAAAGATGTTTTTGCATGGTCCTATGAAGACATGCCTGGAATCGATCTTGAGATTGTACAGCACCGGATTCCTCTTGACCCTAAGACCCGATCAGTGAAACAGAAGCTCCGCAAAGTCCATCCAGATTGGGCATTGAAGATTAAAGAAAAGGTCACCAAACAGATTGATGCAGGTTTCTTGATGGTGTCTGAGTACCGAACTTGGCCAGCTAATATCGTTCCAGTTCCGAAGAAGGATGACAGAATCAGGGTTTGTGACGAATTTCAGGATCTGAACAGAGCTAGTCCAAAAGACGACTTTCCATTGTCGCACATTAACGAGTTGGTAGATTTCACTGCTTGTCATGCTTTGCTTTCGTTTATGGCCGGGTTTTCCGGGTATAATCAGATTCTGATGGCACCGGAGGACAAAGAGAATACTGCTTTCCCTACGCCATGGGGTACTTACTGCTACCGAGTCATGCCTTTTGGATTGAAAAACGTTAGGGCTACCTATCAGAGGACTGTGACCACAATCTTGCACGACATGATCCATAAAGAAGTTAAGGTGTACATAGACGACGTGATTGTCAAGTCTAAAGAGCGCGAAGGCCACTACACCGCACTAGAGAAATTGTTTGAATGGATCAGGGAGTACAGACTGAGGTTGAACCCACAAAAATCTACCTTTGGGGTGACTACTGGAAAAATACTGGGATTTCTGATCACACAGAGGGAAATTGAAGTAAATTCATCCAAAATCAAGGCCATCTTATAAATGCCACCACCGAGGACTGAAAATGAGGTGCGTGGCTTTCTAGGTAAAGTGTAATTCATAAGACGGTTTATCTCGAAATTAACTTTAACTTGTGAACCACTATTTGGTCTCCTGAAGAAAGGGAAGAAGTTCCAATAGGATGATCGTTGTCAATTTTTCTTTGAGCAGATCAAGCAATACTTGCAGAATCCACCTGTATTGTCACCACTAGAACCTGGGAAGCCACTAATCTTGTACTTGTCGGTGACAAATTCGACCATGGGATGCATGCTAGCTCAAGAATCAGAAGCTAATGTGGAAAAGGCCATCTACTGTTTGATCAAGAAAATGCTGAACTATGAGACATACTACACTTCCCTGGAAAAAGCTTGCCTAGCTTTAGTATGGGCGACAAGGAAGCTAAGACACCACATGTTAGCTCACTCTGTAATCCTTGTTTCAAGATTAGATCCCATCAAATATCTCTTTGAGAAACTGGCGCTTACGGGTAGGCTAGCTCGTTGGTTGTTTCTTCTCTTCGAATTTGACCTCAAGTACGTCACGCGCAAATCCGTCAAAGGGAGAGTAGTGGTAGAATTTTTAGCGGACCACCTAGTAGAAAGAGATGAAGAGGTAGAGTATCTATTTCTAGATGAAGACATTCTACAGATAGAGGAGAAAACATGGACAATGTACTTTGATGAAGCATCTAATCAATATGGATATGGGATAGATGTGTTGCTCATAGCACCCGATGATTCCCACATACCCTTAGCTTTCAAACTCCGGCTCAGAGTGTCTAACAATGAAGCAGAATATGAGGCATGCATTGTAGGACTAGAAGTTGCCCTAGAACTAGGGGCAATATGGTTGGACGTCATCGGAGACTCGAACTTGATTGTTTCTCAAGCCAACGGGGATTGGAAGGTCAAGGAAGAGAACAGGATGGTTTATCATCAGACGTTGGATATTCTAATTCTGAGGTTTGAAAAGCTGACGTTTATACATCTGCTGAGAGAGAACAACCAGTTCGCTGATGCATTAGCAACTCTATCTTCTATGGTAGACATCCCGCTTGGAGTCAAGATGCGTCCAATTATCATCGAACAGAAGTATGCACCCGCTTATGCGACACTTTCAGTAACCGCAATAGACGAAGTTCAAGACAAAAACCCCTAGTATTACAACATTTGGAACTTTCTGGAAAAAGATACATATCCACCAGGGACAAATGACAAGGATAAACGGGGAATACGGCGTCTGGTCATGCAGTTCATCATCTGCGGGAATAAGCTGTACAAGAGAGGCCATCTGGGAATGCACAAACTCTGTGTTGAAGAAGAAGAGTCGAAGCGTCTCATAGAGGCCATTCATAAAGGGGAATGTGAAGCACACATGAATGGTATGATGCTGGCCAAGAAGATTCTCAGGCAAGGCTATCATTGGTCAACTATGGAGGAGGATTGTATTAGTTTTGTGCGACGAGACCATAAATATCAAATCCATGCTAATCGCATGAATATTCCACCGTCAAAGCTTTATAACATGACTTCACCGTGGCCTTTCTCCGCCTGGGGAATTGACATCATCGGGGCAGTCTCGCCAAAGGGTTCAAATGGGCATGAGTTCATCCTGGTAGCGATCGATTATTTTACTGAGTGGGTGGAATCTCAGTCTTACTCTGTGTTGAAAGCGTTATATGTGGCCAAGTTCATCGAGAACAACATCATCTGTAGGTATAGGGTACCAAACAAGATCATCTCAGACAATGGCTCGCACTTCAAGAAAGAAGTGATAAATTTGTTAGAGAAATACAATGTGGCTTTTCATAAGTCATCAACATACAGACCATGGACTAACAGAATTGTTGAAGTAGCCAATAAGAATGTCGAGAATATCCTGTGAAAGATGGTAGAAATCTACAAAGACTAGCCAGATAAACTGCCTTTTACACTCTAGGGGTATAGAACGTCAATCCGGACATCCACGGGGGTAACCCCCTATTCTCTAGTGTATGGGATGGAAGTTGTTTTACTGATTGAGATTGAAGTACCATCGCTACGAGCTATGGCCAAGTGGTAGATAACAGAGACAGATTGGCAGCAGAGCAGTTTCGAAGAATTGATATTATTTAATGAGAGGAGGTTAAAGGCGTTATATCACATCTAAGGGTATCAGTGAAGAATTGCTAGGGCCTTCAATAAGAAAGTCAAGTCCATAAATCTCAAAGAAGGGGATATGGTGCTTAAGGACAACCAAGCCCCCATTCATGTTCCTAGGGGCAAGTTCAAACCCAATTGGACTGGTCCTTACATCATCAAATCTATCTGGTCAAGAGGGGCGATTATCCTTATGGACCTAGATGGTCTGGAGTTCTCATAACCGATCAATATGGACAAGTTGAAAAAATACTATCACTGAGAAGCTCGCTAGGCCGAAAGCCCAAAAGGGCAACCTAGGTAAAGGTTAGAGCATGAAAAATTAGAAACAAAGAAAAATCGAGCTTGCAAGGTCGAAAACCCAAAAGGGCGGCTTTGGCAAAAGTTAGAGCCCAAAAGGAGACAGTTAACACTCAATTGAACCCGAACTGAACTACATAAGGCCTGATTTCCATCTTTGGGATATATAGGCAACTTTATCCTGAAGTTCGGCCATAACCATCTCTAACTCAACTGTCTTGTGCATTTATTTGATCGGTCTATCTTTTTCCATCACCTGTGAACGTGGTAATGTTACCTCTATTTGGTAGAAGAACCGGTTGCAAAATAGAGCAGTGATGACGAGTACAGTTATGAGAAGTTATGATCTCCTGATTTAGAGTTGTACATCTTGAGGATTGATTCTGTGTGTATCAGGTAGTGACCATTTCCGAAAATTGTTTTGAAAAGTTTTAATGAATTGATTTTCTTGAAAATTCTATCTTTTACAACTTAGACCATTTTTGGGACCAAAAAGGAAAATTTTCAATGCTCACAACCTTAATTCTATTGATTTCAACACAAGTACATTCTCTAACTCTCTGATTAAATCAAAGTTACTTTTACATCATAAAAACTTGAAAAGAAAATTCAAAGCAATAAAACTAGGGGCACAGATAAGTTAGGTGATCCTGTGTCTCCTGCTTGCACTCGTGGAAGTCTCTATTGCCAAAGTTGGCCTAACCCGTTCCTTGTCCTTGAGACAAGCCAAGCACTCGCCATAAAGGGTGTAACTGAAGCCAACAACAGAGGCCAAAAGCTTTGTCGTCCTCCAAGGTATTGAGTCAGGTTTGAAGCACGAATTGGAAATGAGGCCGAGTATTCTACCTCATCTTCTGGACGGGTCTGATCATTTCCAAACTAACGTCTGAATCAGAAATAGAAATGGAACATAGCACGTGAGGCCAATCAACTGTATACCCAGCTGTCAGGACATGCTATAGTTCATCTCATTCAAATTAAGCCAAGGGCAACGCCAACCAATGTTAGCCACAGATCTGTTGCACATCCAATCACACTACAGTCCTTCTGTGGGAAAGTCCACTAGTTATGGACAAAAGAAATAGGCTAGAGCTGAATACTCAAGGCAAGGTGTAGACACCCCATTTTTGACCGACCTTAAGACTCAGACGTCACCGATTGAGCGCTCAGTGATGTTGCATGTTGTGCTCGTTCAGAAGTCTTAGAGTCGCGGCCGTGCGCCCTGCCTCCGGACTTCCGAACCCTCTTCTGTGCCTTGTCTCGGTTTGCGAACCAGACTCGGTTTTCTCCGTTTTCTTTTCTAAGGGAGAGTGGTCCGTGAACTATCTCTCAATGGCCGTGAGCTACATTTCGTGCCGTGAGGCCATTTTGCCCATTCGAGCCGGTTCTCGGTTTTTGAGCCGTCAGTTGTGCCTCGATTGGACCGCCCAGCCATCTCCGATTTCTCCGATTTTTGGCGTGCATCTCATTTACTCCCTTTCGAGGAACACTGGGGTCTCAGATACCCACTTCGTGGCCGAACACCATTTTCGGTGCCTACAGCCTATTTTCGGGACCCCGAACTGCGTGATTTGGGCCCCGAGCATTCATTTTGCATCAGTTTTTGTTCAATTTTGGAAGGTACCTCTGTTTTACCATCAGGAAGATCACTGGAGGGTGGGAGGCCAGAAATTATCTCAGATAACCAGTTATGCTCCTCCAGCGCCCGTTTTTCTCACTTTCGGGCTAATGTTGAGCACCCTAGGGCCATTTTCTTCTGACCAAAACTACATATTTGTGATGAGGAGACCTGGGAGGACCCTAAAAGTTTATGGCCGGCCAGTAATTCTGATTTTTATTTTTGAGCCTCTCTTTCAAGTTGAGTGTTGTGTCTCCTGTTTCAGAGTTGCTAAATTCCAACCTGAGGGTCTTGTTCAACACCCCTGGGAGGACACCAAAAATTGGTGGCCGGCCATTAATTGTTTTTTTCATCTTTGAGCCCTGGCCAGCCGGCCATGGGGAGTGGCTGGCTGACCATTGGGGTGGCCGGCCGGCCATCTTCAAGAAAAGTGCATGGCCGGCCTGCTTCCTCCTTTTGAACACTTTACAGCTGGGCAGCTGTGTCTCCAAAATATCTTTTCCTCCGGGGGATATTTTGGGAGGGAAAGCTTGGGTGCATTTCCCTCCCCTTTTACACCCCCTTTTGGTCCATTTAAGGGGCTGACCCTCTTCTTTGTGGGGGTTAGCAAATTTCTTCTCAAGACTTCATCTCCATTTGATTCCATCTCCATCTCCAAAAACCTCAAAAACCTTCAAGTCTCTAGCTCATTCCTTCATCAACACCAGGCCTCACCATCACTACTTCCATTTCAGCAGCAAAGGAAGGTTTTTTCAGAGGCTAAGGACCAGCAAATTCAAGCCAAGAAGCATCAAAAGACTTGTCTTCAAGGGTAAGTCTTCATTTCCCTTTTTCTAGCAAATTTTTGCTTCAATTTTCTACCTTATTTGCCTATAGTTTTGGGCTCCGACCCCTACTGATTTTGTGCTTATTTTGAGCCTCTCTACAACATTGTAGAAGGGCTCAACCTTGTTTGGCATCTCTATCATGCTCTTCTTTCAATACCTCTTGGAATGCCATTATTTTGCATACTTTCTTTAGCTTATGAGTGATTCATTTTTGAGCCTGATATAAACTGTGAGTGGGCCTATTTTGAGCCCCTCTTCAACATTGAAGAAGGGCTCAACCATGTTTGGCCTCTCTATCATGCACTTTCTTTGTAATTCTCCATATTTACCGTAAAATTGCATGATTTATTTGGCCTATTTGTGATCTGATTTGGAGCATCTCATGAACTGATATTGTGATTATTTTGAGCCCATCTTCAACATTGAAGAAGGGCTCAACCTTGTTTTCATGCTCTGCATGCCACTTGCTTTGAATTCATGTTTTATCCTTGCTCTTGCATGCTATTTTTTAGCTCATGAGTGATCTGTTTTCGAGCATGCAATATACTGCGAGTGGGCCTATTTTGAGCCCTTATTTAACATTGAAGAAGGGCTCATCCATGTTTGGTAACTCTATCTTACACTTGCTTCACAATTCCTCCAATTTACCGTAAAATTTCATGATTTGTTAGGCTTGCTTAGCTTCTATTTTCGGCCATCATCAGGCCTGAAAAGTGTCTTATTTTGGCCTACTCTTCATATTTTGTTAAGGGTCCAAGACTGTTTGATGCATCCTTTTGGTATCTCATGTTATAGCCTTTATTGGCTTTATTTTGCATGCTATGTTGAGCATATCTACATACTGAATTGGGGGATGTCATCTATTGAAAATGTGCATATTTTTGGTCCCTCTTTAATGTTGTAGAACTGTTTTTTTTTAGTTTGAGCATTGTATATATCATTGGCTTCATCATTCACCTCTTTTCCCCTATTTTTGCACGCTATTTTTTGCCATACTTGTGATTGTTGTTTGGCCATTCTTTGTGCTAGAAAAATGCTAGTTTAGGGGCTTCCTAGCATCTGTCTTTACATGTCATGTCCATATTGCGCATGTTTGGCATAGCCGTAGGCCATTTCGGGTGCTTAGCATAGCATTTCGGGCATCGGGTGTAATTTTGTTATAATTTGGGGGCTGTTTGCGCATCATTTTGGCTGCTGAAATTTGCATTTTCCATATGCCATATGCCACGTCTCATTCCATGTCATTTCATACCTTTATGCCATCGCCTCGGTTTGCGTGCCCGTGTACGCGCACTTCGAGGCACCTCACTTTTATCCGACGGCCTCTTATGTGAGTCTGGCTGAGGCCTTCTCATGTTAGTGTAAGTCCAATTTGCATTGTGTATGCCATTTCATTCCATATGTCATCGCCTCGGTTTGCGTGCCCGTGTGCACGCATTTCGAGGCATCTGATTTTTTTATCCGACGGCTTCTTATGTGAGTGTGGCTGAGGCTCTCTCATGTTAGTGTAAGTCCATTTTGCATTCTGTATGCCATTTTTAGTCTCATCGCATTGCGTATGCCATTGCCTTGGTTTGCGTGCCTGTGGGCACGCATTTCGAGGCATCTCATTCTCACCCATTGGCCTCCTGTGTGAGTGTGGCTGAGGCTCTCTCATGTTGGTGTAAGCCCATATTGCATTGCATATCTCATTTTAGTCTTATTGCATTCCGTATGCCGTTTTCTCAGTTTGCATGCCCATGGGCACGCATTTCGAGACATCTCATTTTAGTCTCATTGTATATCATATTTCAGGCCGTTTCATGCCTTAGGATCATCGCCTCGATTTGCGTGCCCGTGTGCACGCATTTTGAGGCATCTCATTTTCATAGCATTGTGCATGCTAGGATTGTATTTTAGTTGCATTCATGCATATCATGCATATTGCATCGTGTTCGGGATAGGAGTTAGTCCGGGCACGGGAAACGAGGCATGTTCCGTACTCCGAGTGACGGAACGGGTCTCAATTCCCAAGTCACCGACACTCCGGATTATCCATGATGGAGTTAGGTTTTGTTGTAGCATTCATCTGCATTCATCCTATATTGAGTTGTGCAATCCGACTCCTCGGCCATCATGCATCAAGATGCGTGATTGGTGGCACGAGGATCGAGGCATGCATATATTTGTGAAATACATTGCTATGCCCCTTTCACGCTCTGTTGCAGACAAAATGAAGAATCGGCAATTTTTCGGACTTGCGCATTTCAAGAAAAAGTGCAAACAGAGGCTAATCGGGGCATATCGTGGATTTCAGCCAAGATAGCCCAACATGCATCATTCATCGAGAATCGGCAGCAACGGCCTTTCTTTTCTGACTTTCTTGGTTAATTTGTAAATTAATTAGGAATTTGTATTTATTTGATTGTAATATTTATTGATCAGTATTATTCTTTTATTTGATTGTATTATTATTTATTCGGACCCTCTGTGCGAGGGCAAAATTGTAGTAAGTGTGGGTGAGTGTGATGTATGTCTTCCAACCCCACGTCTTTCTTCCCTTTTATTTACCCGCTTATGATGGTTAGATATAGCGCATGTTGCAATTAGCATACCGTATGACAGCATGTTTGCATCATTCATCTGTTTTGCACGCACCGGGCTCAGCGCATCATACAAACTGCATTTGTATTTCAATTCCAAGATGAATACGTGTTATTTGTAGCATTTCATATGCCATGTTTAGAATAGCCGAGCCTGCTATAGTTACATTATTGCATGTGTTGCATTAGGCATTTCTGAATATTTAGGATCATGCATGATTTCTAATCGGTTTTCTGTTTTGGCTTGGAGTACTCGGTGAGTTTTATGCTTTAGCATCCTTGCATGCATGTGAGTGTTGCCATGAAAAGCATGCTCACCATGAGGCTATGTGCTTATGTGATATAACTGCCTTGAATGCCTGTGGGTGGAGGTTGAGTTATCTGAATTGGGACAATTCATTAAACGTTTGTTTTAAGCCCACTAGATAGTGGCAAAATCATGTTTTCTAAGCCCACCAGAGGGTGGCAAATTCACATCTTAGCCTACTTACGGGTAGCACCATCAAACCATTTTCAAACAAACAAACATGAAATGTTTTGTTCCAATTCAGGCGATTCAGTCTATACTTGTATGCTATGCGCATCACATAGTAACCTAGGCTAATAACCGGAATAAGAACACACAATGTTTTCAAAAACAGATATCATGGTTAGTAGAGGCCGGTCTTTGGACGGCGGCGAAGTGCTCACGGCGACCTTCCCCAATCGTACCCAAGTTCCTGAGCCGAGGCAACTTTGGTGATGACGGACACGTGGCCTTTGGCACCGAGTTAGGGTTTCCTAAATTTCCCATTTTAAAAAATATTTAGGTGGCGACTCTGTATCTGGCAAAGCAGTCCATGTTTGGCACTTCTTTCAAAAAATCTGTTTTAAAAAACGATTTGCCGGATTTGGACTCTTTTGTTCAGGATTAAGAACCGTGACATTTGAGTCCTTCGAACTGTAAGTGACCCAATATCGAACCAGAACGGGGGGGGGGGGGGGGGGACTCGCACTCCTTTCCCCCGAGATGCGTTCGGGGACGTCTACACAAGGGTCCACCACCTTAAGCTTATCCATTAGCCACACCTGGGAAGGGATGAAAAACAAGAGAGATTAAAGAATAGAGAGATGTACATTAAGAGAAAAGTGAAGAAAAGGGCTTTATGAGAAAAATAGAAAGTGAGTGCCGAGTAATGTGAGAAATCATAAATAAGGAAGGGTGGGAAATAAGACTTGAAGAAGCAGTGGACTCCGTGCAAACCGAGTAGTCTCTCGCCTATGGAAAGCATCCAAACCCACCGAAGTCTCGGCCAACACCAAACCCATACAACTCTTACCCTCCATGAGACATTGAGCCACTTCAACCAACCTAATGCTAGCTCTACCATAACCAAGGACAAGAAGGAAGTGTGCACGTAAGCATAAGTAGGGAGCATATTAACGATAACCTCGTCGAAGGAGGTCACCCATGTCTCCAATATTGGAAAACCGATGAATTAAGCTGGGTATATCCAGCTCCCCGTCATAAGCCAAAGATCGAGCCTCATGTAAAGTGAGCCCACACATTCATTCAAGTGCCCGTGCATGGCCAAAACGAGACTGGAGCATAATCTCTTCATCACGTCGGGATTCCATTAAAGATTGAAATTCTTCAAGTGTAGGGCACATTTCTTGGGCCCTAAAGCGAAATGCGTGTGTAACCGGGTTCCTATATCGAACAGCGACATGGAGGAACGAAAAACAAAGCGAAGTATGGCTCAAAGGAAAAAGAGCATTTATGCCAAAATCGCGAAAGTTCATTTTTTCCGAGCCATCCAGAATCGCTGTACAGTCTCGGAGCCTATTGTTGAGTAAAATCTCATCTTAAAAGCAAAATACCAAAGACTTACTATTCTACCCAAAAAAAAGCATAGGAACACCTTTTATAGTGTTTGAGAAAAAGTAGTGTAGAATAGCTGGATCACACTGATCGACATCCCTTTTGGCCTCGATCGTGCCCTAATGGGGTCTAGTCGTGCCTTTTTGGGCCCGGTCGTGTCTTAATGTGTGGCCAAAACTGTCACGACCCCATTCCGCCCCCAGTAGAATGGTGCCATGATGGCCAGTAATCTGAGATTACCAAAGGCCAACTTACAAGGATTCACACACAATCAGAGTATACATATGGGGCTAACATGTGCGGAAGCAATAAATTTAAATCTAATTAGTCCATAAGAGCTGTGCATAGATCGAATGAAATGTCATACATCTTATCAAGGTCTTACAACTTGGACACAATAAAATGAAATACAAAATACATCTTGACCAAAAGGCTTCTCAAGCCATCATATACAAAACACAATGAATTACAAGCTAAGAAGCATGATCTTCAAGATGCTACAAAATGCGAATCCAAAACAAGTTGCAAAGCACATCTAGGTGTCACTGCCGTCCTGCTCATCACCTACATATATATAGAGAGGGTGAGCTTGGATACTCAGTGAATGGTACAAGTAATAAAGGGTTCGCATGAATAATATCCGAAATCTTTATCAAAGTGATACACATTATATCTTGCACAAAATTAAAGACAAAACAAGTTCATCTAACAAATCTTTCAAGCTTCATCAATCAAAGTCTTTCAAGGCTTTCAAGTTTCAAGGGATGACATTAACAAAGGTGCTACAAAAGCTTAGAGTCCTCTAGCACATAAGGACTTGTGCTACAAATGCTTATAGTCCCCTAGCACGTACGGACTTTCAAAGATTGTGCTACAAATGCTTATAGTCTCCTAGCATGTATGGACTTTCAAAGGTTGTGCTACAAATGCTTATAGTCCCCTAGAACGTACGGACTTTTCAAGGTTGTGCTACAAATGCTTATAGTCCCCTAGCACGTACGGACTTTCAAAAGTTGTGCTACAAATACTTATAGTCCCCTAGCACGTACGAACTTTCAAAGATTGTGCTACAAATGCTTATAGTCCCCTAGCAAATACGGACTAGTGCCACAAATGTTTAAAGTCCCCTGGCACGTACGAACTTCCCGAGAATGTCATCCAAAACAGAACTTATACTTGGCACATAAAACAGGGATAATCATTCATGCTTGATTAAATACTTTTCAAAACAAAGCAAAGCAAGGCTTATCAAAACATTATAACATAGCTTTATTAAAGATACCACTCACATAGTTCTTCAAACGTCGGGGTCAAGCGAGAGTCCAAGTCCTACAAACACATGGAAAAGTCTATTGAATGCACTTTCAAACAAGCTTTACATGAATGCAAATGATCTCGGCATTCCTTCAAAACTAAGTCGAACCAAAACAAAACACTGTTTCTCATCTCGGGGAAAACTTGCTGGGCACCAACCAGGTCTTGGCCGAGGTCCCACACCTCTTTGCCGAGGTGTGGCCCCGATGGCCGCATTCAAGGAAATGAAGTCGGGAAAATCTGGGTTTCCCTTTCTTGAAGAACATGATCATGAAGAACATGGATGCAAAGATCATAACTTATCATTACAAAATCTGAGATTTCACGCTATGAATTCAAAAACATGGACCTGGGTATCCATACTCGAAGATTTTATGAAAACAAACACAAAAATATGAATCTTAATGCAAACCTTCGGACCAAACAAGGCTTTTTCTTCAAGAACACATGAATACCACTTTCTCTTTCTAAACCCAACTTTAAATCGATGCATGGCTTGCAAATCAGGTTCGATCATGCAATGCAGCTAGATGATCAATTAGAACAACAAGAGTAGATTAAAATTCTAACCTCAAGCTGATGGTAGCCCGACCTAAGATCAACCTTAAGCTGATGGTAGCCCGACCTAAGATCAACCTTAGAAAAGACTTGTGCTCCTTGGAGTTGATCAAGCAAATCATCGATCCTCGACAATGGGTACTTATTCTTGATGGTCACCTTGTTTAGCTCTCGGTAATCAATACAAAGACGAAGTGTACCATCCTTCTTCTTAACAAATAGAACTGGCGCTCCCCAAGGTGAAGTGCTCGGCCTAATAAAACCTTTATTCAACAGTTCTTGTAGTTGCAGTTTCAATTCCTTAAGCTCAGCGGGGGCCATCCTATAGGGTGTTTTGGAGATAGGCTGGGTTCCCGACATAATGTCAATAGTAAATTCTACTTCTCTATCAACTAAGTGGCCAGGCAAGTCATTTGGAAAGACGTCGGGGAATTCATTAACAACTGGGACGTTAGCCAATTCAACATTTCCATCCCGATTACCTAATACACTACACAAATAACCTTGACACCCCTTTTGGATTAACTTATAAGCTTTCATAGATGAGATCAAATAAGGTGGGGATACTACTCCTTTACCCTGAAACGTAACCTCGGCTTGGTTTAGGGCTCTCAATGTTACACTCTTAGAAACACAATTAATGGATGCATGATTCGCTACTAACCAATCCATTCCCAGTATAACATCAAAAGGAGTCATGTTCAACAGCATCAAATCAACTAACAGTTCGACATTCTCAATTACAACAACACATGCTTTATAAATGGATGCAACGATCATGGTTCTTCTAGATGGAGTAGACACAGATAACACATAATCAAGGGGTTCTAGTTCTCTACTTAACTTTTCGGCAAACTTAACAGACACAAATGAGTGTGTAGAACCCGAATCAATCAATATGTATGCATCTTGAGAGCAAATTGAGAGTGTACCTGACACTACTATCTTAGCATTCTGAGTGTCCCCTGGTACCAATGCAAAAACTCTGCCCTGCCTCATCTGTCCTTTCCCGACATTACCTTTCTACGCGGAACCCGAGGTATTCCCATCTTTCTTGTTATCACTAGTTTTTGCCTTGGGACAGTCTTTCACACGATGACCTACTTCACCACATTCAAAACAAGCCCCCGACGCCCAACGACAAACCCCGAAATGTGGTTTCCCACAGCTGGAACATGTCGGCTTGGCATTACCTTCCTGATTCGAGTTGCTGGAGTTACCCACCCCTTCCTCTTGGCATTGAACGGTACTCAGCGATTGTCATAGTTCTGCCTCTTTCTCTGATTTTCTCCCGAGTTCTGATATCGGTTCAAGTTAGCCTCTGCTAGGGTGGCCTTGTCCAACACTCCGGCGTAGGTCAGCATATTGAACATGTTAACTCGATCTTGTATCGGCCCACGAAGCCCACTTTCAAACTTCCTGGCTTTTCTATATTCATCATCGACCATGTGGGGCGCATATCTCGCCAACTCGGTAAAAGCACGGTCATATTATGCCACTGTCCTGTTGCCTTGTGTTAGAGTCTGGAACTCTGTAGTCTTGCGATCTCAAACGCTAAGGGGAAAGTGCTTGTTGTAAAACAACTCCAAAAATCTGGCCCAAGTCAAACCTAGATTGCTTTCTCGAGTCATCATCCACCATCTTCGTGCATCGTCATCTAATGTGAACATGGCCAATGACACCTTCTGGGCGTCGGTGCTGGGAAAAATCTCAAACAATTTCTCCATTTCCAAGACCCACGCTTCGGCTTTCATCGGCTCTATGCCCCCAGAGAATCTCGGGGGTTTCATTTTCTTAAACTCTCTAATCAAAGCTATCGTGTCGTCCCCATACATGGTTGGCTGTGGGGGCACTTGTGGTACCGGAGGAGGTGGAGGCGGAACTGCATGTCGGCTGTTTGTATGCTCAGCCTGAGTAGAGGTAGTACTAGTGTCTTGTGGCCTAGGTTATCTCAACTCTTGGACCAAACCTTCAACCAATCTCTCTAGTCTGTCCAATCTGTCCTTGGGATGATCTCGGCCAACTGGAGGTCTACCTCTTCTCATGATGCTAAGAGTATGCAAAATGTGACTTTAAAACAAAATGGGCAAATAGACATGTATACAAGCAACAATGATCATGCCAAGATGATGCACACCTTGCCACGTAGCAAGCAATATGATGCAACTCTAACATCATTCTAAGGGAAATCCTATGCTCTTTAGGGCTCAAAGTGTGTGAATAACGTACTAAAAGGAACTTGTGATCTGATACCAATCTATTACGACCCCATTCCGCCCCTAGTAGAATGGTGCCTTGATGGCCAGTAATCCGAGATTACCAAAGGCCAACTTACAAGGATTCACACACAATCAGAGTATACATATGGGGCTAACATGTGCGGAAGCAATAAATTTAAATCTAATTAGTCCATAAGAGCTGTGCATAGATCGAATGAAATGTCATACATCTTATCAAGGTCTTACAACGTGGATACAATAAAATGAAATACAAAATACATCTTGACCAAAAGGTTTCTCAAGCCATCATATACAAAACACAATGAATTACAAGCTAAGAAGCATGATCTTCAAGATGCTACAAAATGCGAATCCAAAACAAGTTGCAAAGCACATCTAGGCGTCACCGCTGTCCTACTCATCACCTACATATATATAGAGAGGGTGAGCTTGGATACTCAGCGAATGGTACAAGTAATAAAGGGTTTGTATGAATAATATCCGAAATCTTTATCAAAGTGATACACATTATATCTTGCACAAAATCAAAGACAAAACAAGTTCATCTAACAAATCTTTCAAGCTTCATCAATCAAAGTCTTTCAAGGCTTTTAAGTTTCAAGGGATGACATTAACAAAGGTGCTACAAAAGCTTAGAGTCCTCTAGCACGTAAGGACTTGTGCTACAAATGCTTATAGTCCCCCAGCACGTACGGACTTTCAAAAATTGTGCTACAAATGCTTATAGTCCCCTAGCACGTACGAACTTTCAAAGGTTGTGCTACAAATGCTTATAGTCCCCTAGCACATACGGACTTTTCAAGGTTGTGCTACAAATGCTTATAGTCCCCTAGCACGTACGGACTTTCAAAGGTTGTGCTACAAATACTTATAGTCCCCTAGCACGTACAGACTTCTAAAGATTGTGCTACAAATGCTTATAGTCCCCTAGCACGGACGGACTAGTGCCACAAATGCTTAAAGTCTCCTATCACGTACGGACTTCCCGAGAATGTCATCCAAAATAGAACTTATACTTGGCACATAAAACAGGGATAATCATTCATGCTTGATTAAATACTTTTCAAAACAAAGCAAAGCAAGGCTTATCAAAACATTATAACATAGCTTTATTAAAGATACCACTTACATAGTTCTTCAAACGTTGGGGTCAAGCGAGAGTCCAAGTCCTACAAACACATGGCAAAGTCTATTGAATGCACTTTCAAACAAGCTTTACATGAATGCAAATGATCTCGGCATTCCTTCAAAACTAAGTCGAACCAAAACAAAACACTGTTTCTCATCTCGGGGAAAACTTGCTGGGCACCAACCAGGTCTTGGCCGAGGTCCCATACCTCCTTGTCGAGGTGTGGTCCCGATGGCCGCATTCAAGGAAATGAAGTCGGGAAAATCTGGGTTTCCCTTTCTTGAAGAACATGAAGAACATGATCATGAAGAACATGGATGCAAAGATCATAACTTATCATTACAAGGCTTTTTCTTCAAGAACACATGAATACCACTTTCTCTTTCTAAACCCAACTTTAAATCGATGCATGGCTTGCAAATCAGGTTCGATCATGCAATGCAGCTAGATGATCAATCAGAACAACAAGAGTAGATTAAAATTCTAACCTCAAAATTCGAATCTAATGGTTCAAGCACCCAAGGATCAAGCTTGGAAATCTATTCCCTCTCTAAGAACTTCTTCTCCCTCTTCTAGAGCTTCTCTCTCGTCAAGAACAAGGACATATAACAAATGATACATTTCTCTCTCTGCCAGCTGATTTAACACTCAGCTCGAACACGTGGTAACGGTTGGTTGGCTCTCCTCAAAAAGGTGATTGAAAGACAAGACAAGACTATGACAAAGCGTGTTCAACAAGCTAGATGGCAAGGGTACTCCGACAAGTAACAATCTCGGCTAAGGACAAAGCTTTGGCAAGTACAATGATCTCGGCTAGGAAGGACAACACTTGACTTGGCTGCGCCACACCTCGGTCTAGGTCATACCAATCCAGGGACAAGATCACTAGGTGCATGGATAACATTTCGGCCTAGATAATACACACCTCGGCCTTGGTGATGAACACCTCGACCTAGATAATGACATCTCGGCCAATATGCCAGGGTGAAAGTGAAAGTCAGCCAAGGTGATCCCAAGATGGTCCTAGACATAAGAGGCTCAAAGGTGACCTAGGCTTAGGATGACCTCGGCTACACACACCATGCAACAAACAAAGCAAAGCAAACAACACTTAAGCAAAACAAGACAAGATTCGAAATGCAAGTTTAACAAGACGAAAACATATAATTGCATGTGAGCATGACCAAGATGGAGTGAGGGTTGTTACAAAAATAGAATGTTTGCAAGGGAGGTTCACTTTGGCAAGGCATTCTGCTATTTTTGGTTTGAGTCTAGTCTTGGTCCCAGTAAGTGTTTTTTTGGTGTTTTTAGGTTGTTTTTATTTTGTTTGTCCATTATCGAGTTGTATTTTGCATTTTGTCCCATGGTAGGTTATTATCCGATTCAAGAATGAATTCAAAGCGATCATTCACAGTTTTAAAATCTTGTAAAGTGTTGATATACAAGGGTTACGCCATTTATCACATGCTATGTAAGGAGAAACCATCAAAATGTTTTCTTTTCATAAACTGTTGGGTCTAACCCCGATCACTGTTTTACAAAAGAAAAAGCAAAAGCAAAAGCAAAAGCAAAAGCAAAAGAAAAAGTCTTCAAAAACAAAACAAAGCGTCTATCTGAAGCTACATAGTTTTTAACTACAAAGCAAAAGAGACAAAAAGAAACAAATCAACACATCTTGGCCCTCTTCATCCTCGACTGTAGGGGAGGTGCATCACTATCATCACTAGCATTACTGGACTGGATGTCGACGTCATCCCCCTCATCCTCAAGGGTCATGTACCCATCAAAGGTATCCTCAGAGGGCAAGCGTCGCCTCACTCTACCTCTTTCCCAATCACTCTATCCTCTACCTCTCACCGGGGCCTGTCTTCCTCTCTTTCTCCCAGCTGGAGGAGGTCCTGCAGGTGCAGCTGGTGCTGGGTCAAGCTACAAAGAGTACAGATATCAGAATAGATTCAATAGCATGGTGACCAAGATTGTAACAATAGTGGACTATAGACAAAGTGTAACCTAATCCCGTGAGTGACCAGAGCAGTCTATCTCCTCCGCACCATGAGAAGCAATCGGTCAACCATCCGAAGAAGGTCATTAACATACCCCACATGCATCTACAAAAGATAGAGGACTTGAGAATGTGGAACAAAGTGGTAAAGCACAGTGGGCAGACATATAGAGGAAGTATATACCTACTCGACGTCAGGAGCAACCATCAACTAGCGATCTTCTCCTCAATGTGCTCAAGAGGGATCTGCTCAATCACCTCGTCTGGTCGCATGTATACAACCACAGTCGAAATCGTAGGAAGTCCAGGAATGGGAGCTACAGCGGGAACACCTCCGATAGCGGCGGCAACAGCTTTAGGAAGTCCATGGACTACACCCCTAGTAAGATGAGCCATAACACAAGTCTGTAAGAATGTGATGAAGTCGTCAGCCCCTTAGTACCGATCACCATCCTCTTCCTGAATGAGGTGATCAATCAAGGGCCCCTCACGGAGATCATCAGCAATCCTCATGTAACGCTCCAACCCTTCACATATCATCGATATTGTCTGCTTTAGGCCACGCTCGCACGGATTTATTCTTTCCAGTGGGTCACCCATCCCAGAACTACTCCAGCCTAAGCACGTTTAACTGGGGAGTTCTAATAAGGATCTCACCACCCGGGAAAAGGCCTCGATGCTATATAAGGGTTCAGGTTTTTACGTTTATAGCCCAAGAACTCCCCCTCCATTCCTGATGTGGGACATTGGGGCCTTACAATCCACCCTCCATAAGGCTGCACATCCCCGTGCAGTAGCCTACTAGCTCGCAAGCCTGCTCACATGCACCGAGAGACGCTAGGGGCCCACACTCGGTACTCCGGAGAGTCGACTCTGATACCATTTGTAACGCCCCAACCCTTCACATGTCATCGATATTGTCCGCTTTGGGCCATGCTCGCACGGATTTGTTCTTCCCAGTGGGTCACCCATCCCAGAACTACTCCAGCCTAAGCACGCTTAACTGGGGAGTTCTAATAGGGATCTCACCACCTGGGAAAAGGCCTCGATGCTATATAAGGGTTCAGGTTTTTACTTTTATAGCCTAGGAACTCCCCCTCTATTCCCGATGTGGGACACCGCGTGGCCCAAAGCGGACAATATCGATGACGTGTGAAAGGTCGGGGCGTTACACCTCATACCTAAAGGAAGAGGATATAGAACATCAGGATTGGCTCGACCATGAGTTTGTTGAATAAATCACTCTCCCAAATGATATACCCTGCCAAAGGGACCCTCAAACAGGATCCGTAAAGAGGAAGCCTTCCATGCAGCCACATAGGTCATCCTCGATGCTTGAGGAATGCTTGCCCAGGGGTGCTAGTCAATCTGCGAGTAGAAGATGCAAGGCAAGTATTAGATATCAAGGGTTGAACAGTGTGGAAACAGTAAAAGTAGTGAAAGACAAAGACTAGTATCAAGTTTTGTTACCCTCTCCACAATGACGGTGTCAAAGAAGCGGCAGAAGTGAGGAAAGTCACAATCTACGCGTCATTGCCACTCAAATTGGGAGTTGTAGTACCGAGAGTGGGATACAGATAACTCGATCGGCCAAACTGGAACTGGGGCAAGGGAAGTGAAGTAAGAGTAGACCCACAACTGCAAAAGGAAGTAGGTTTATGAATGAATAGACAAAAGAAACAAGTATTGGCAAGGAGAGCATATACGAACTGAAAAAGCAAAGCAAGAATATGTAAATAGAATTAAGAGAAAGAGAAGAAAGTGTACCTCCCAGACTCTCTAGTATCCGCCAAGTGAGTCCACCTTTCAGCGGGATGCCGAACTCATATAACAGTATAGGGTGGCCAGGCTGGCACCACCCCAGTCATACTCCACCACCCGTGGTAGATTCATCAGTGCGCCCAAGATGTATAGCCCCACAGTATTTTCCTTGTTCCCAAACAAGGTAGTACCAAGGCGATACATGAGAAAACTGCGAGTGTACTAAGCAACCTCCTTTGGCGTAGCTGGCTGAAAGCCAGAGAAGTGGTCCAAGAACCAGCTGTAACGTACCATCCCGTGGCCGGTAGTATCTAGGATCGCTCTGAGAAGATAAAGCTATGTAGTTCTCCACCGCATCATGTTAGGATCGAACAGGATCAGGATGCTAACCCCTACCCGCAAGCTTGTGAGCATCAAAAAGTCGTATAGGGTCAGAGTCAGCTCCCCGATTGATGAGAAGTGGAAAGAGTTGGTGGTGTCCCACCACCTCTCCACTAAGGCCCCATATAGCAGTGGCTCGGCCCTTATCTGTATGAGTCCTGAGCAGAAGGGACCAAAGCCGACAGCGTCAACTAGTATGCGAACCTTTACAGGGAGCCTCTCATACCAATGCCGAGGGCTAGAAACAGTCCCAGTAGCCGCCTATTCTCCTAGCTATCACCTATGGCGAAGAAGTGTTGTCAGTATTCTCATTAAAGGACAATAAAGGACTTGCTTAAATATGTTCAAAACAAAGAGAAAGTTTGCTTACCGTGGAGGCGTCGGCAGATAAGTGCTCAACGGGCTCTCGCAACAGGACATCCTCGTCAATCCCGAGAATGAGACCTTCAAATCTCAGAATAGTACCAGGGGTCAAGGGGTGTGTGTGCGGCTGGTAGGTGGCCGCATCGGATGGTCTATCAGCAAAATGGAGTAACTCAGGCTCTGACATGGGGGGAGGAACATCCTCGACCACCATGTCCCCAGCTAGGATGGCTCTAATATTCGTGGCAAGGTCCGGAATGAGAACCTCGTCACTAGCCATATAGGGAAATTGAGGAAAATGAAGAAAAGTAGGTGGATGGGTGAGAGTGAGTAGAAAAACCCAAATATAAACTCTAGGAGAGAGAAAACAAAGAGAGAATGGGAAAATCAAGAGAGGGTAGGTAAAACCCAAGCAATCACATGAGAAATCAAGAAAAACAAAGAGAAATCCCAAAACCCCGTCAAAACCAATTCTAATCGGTTCAAAATGAAGATGAGCAAGAGGGTTTTCAAAAGAAAATCCGTGAGGGTTGTTGGGTATCGCAAGTGGAAGGAAAATCTAGAGAGAGGAGAAGCTTAGAGAGAGAGAGAGAGAGAGAGAGAAAGGGAGTGATTTCGAAAAAGGGTGGGGACAGAATAAGGGTTTGGGAATGTTTTAAGTAACCACGGGTTGTGGTTTTACCAAACTGCCCTCTGCTGCCATCGCGACCTGGTCGGTTCTATTGGAGCCCGGTTGTGCTTCATTTTGGCTCGACTGGCCCCAAGTGCATTACAGATTGTTTATTTTGTTATTTATTTCAGTAAATAGGTGATCTTGTTTAAACTGGGTGTGGTCCCATTTCAAAAAGAAAAATAGAACACAGAGTAGAAAAATGAAAAGGAAAAAAGCAGCAAAAAAAAAAAAAAAAACAACAACAACAACAATGAAAATAAGAAAAGGAAAATAACATAACAGAAAGAGCAGGAAAGGAATAAATAATACAGGAAAGAGAATAAAAGAAAAAAGATAGAAAATGGGAAGAAAAGTGTTTTGTTTTCTCTGTAATTTGTTTTGATTTTCAAACATTACAAAATCATAATCCAAATTTCATTCATTTCTTTATATCTTTTTTTTTCCCCCTAAGGTATGTTAATTTCAAATTAAGCCCACCTAGGCCCACTTTCAAAAGAAAACCGGGAAAATTGATTTCAAATTTTAAATTCGAGCATCGTTTTGATTTGTGCATCATTTTGGCTTACCTAAATTGTGATCTACTCTCCATACCCTGAATCAGGTTATCTTCATAAGCTTCATTCTCCGAGGCATTTTCAAAAACAAGTTCCCGGGATGGGATAATCTCGTTGCATCAAGTTTCGAAAACTCGTTTGCCCTTTCGTTGATTCAAGGAGTTTTTGAACCTCGCACCATCTTTCTTCCTCTCGCGTGACACGCGTTAGGTTGTCGATTTCACTGAGTTAAAAACATCAAGTGCACCGGTTCATTCACACCATCTTTCCTCCTCTCGTATAAGACGCGTTAGGTTGTCGATTACACTCGGTTAAAAACATCAGGTGTGCCTATTTGTTCACACCATCTTTCCTCCTTTCGCGTGAGACGCGTTAGGTTGTCGATTTCACATAGTTAAAAACATCAGGTGCGCCTGTTTGTTCATACCATCTTTCCTTCTCTCATGCGAGACGCATTAAGTTATCTTCACTCAATTAAAGACATCAGGAGCGCCTGGTGTTCACACCATCTTTCCTTTTTTCACGTAAGACGCGTTAGGCAGTTGATTTCCTTCAGTTAAAAACATCAGGTGCGCTTGGTGGTCACACCATCTTTTCTCATTCTGCGTGAGACATGCTAGGTAGTTGTTTTACTTGGTTAAAAACATCAGGTGCGCCTGTTCATTCACACCACCTTTACCTCTTTTTGCGTGAGACACGTTAGGTTGTGGATTTCTCTTGATTAAAATTTTCCCGTTCTCTCTGTGTGCAATGCACAGAGACGAATCTATTGGTTTCACCATCTTGTTAATTGCTTGCTCCTCTCTGTGCGAGGCATGAGTAGGTTTGTTTTGTGCTTACTCATTCCATTTGTGTTGTTACTTTGTTATTGCTTATCGTATTATTTTGCATAAGTTATCGACTTCGCGCAGCATGTAAGTCTAACTTTTAAATGCATCGCATTGTATATCATTTTATATCATGCCCCTGAACTACGCAGGTTTGATTCCTTGCAAAAGGATACGTAGGCAACCCTTGGGTTCAACCAATTATATTCGCATTTGTTTGTTTTCCCAAGTCTTACGACCTCATCAAATGGGTCGTCTTTGGGCTTTAACATTCACTCATGTCATTTCACGACATACTGAGCTCTATCAAAGAGGGGCAACTGTAGAACCCCATTTTTGACCACTCGTAAGACTTGGACGCTTTATTCTAAGTACTCGATAATGAAAGTTATATAGTAAGTGGTGTGAATTCTCAACGAAGGAATCCGAATTCGAGCTCTAAACAATCCTAACCTTTCATACCCAAGATGTTTTTACTTTAGAAATCCCTTTTTGAACACAATGCCAACCTACATTAAACTTGAAACTGAGAGGCAGGGAAGCCACATTGGGGCCCTGTCGTGCCTTATTTGGGGCCGGCCGTGGCCATTAAGACCCGACCATGCCTTTTGGGAGATAAACACTGTTCTGGGCGAGAATCTGCTAGCTATATATTTTTGAAGATATTTATGACCTATTTACCTCAAATTCTATAAATACGAGCTCAGACCTCTGTTTTGAGGGTTAGAAAATTTTCAAAGAGTGTAAAAGACCTTTGAGATCTCCTTCTTCCCTTGCAAATCACCTTTGTGTTATTATATCATCTTTGAACTATATCTATACACTATATACACCCTTAGAGCTTAAACTTGGAGCCTTGGTTGAGACTTTGGAACCATAATTCAAACTTGAGAGTACCTTAGGATCAAGTTTGGTTTACAACAAAAGCATTCTCTCTTCAAGAGGCATAAGCTTGCCACCTTCTTCCTTGCTTTCATTTCAATCATTTTCTATATTTTTCTTGTGTTTTCATATTGTTTTGGATCAATTCCAAGTGTTGAAATTTCGGGTTAAAGAGCTACCGAAGGTTGGGGGGGGGGGAGGGGGGGACTTATCACCCTTTCTTGAATCTTATCTCATAGCTCATACCATTTGTTTTTCCACTCTTTTCTTTGCTTTAAATACTAATTTTCAGAGTTCTAAAAAGCTAAAAAATGTGGTTTAGAAGTCCCAAAAGCTGAGAGGTTAGCTACCACTCCTTAGTCTTGCTCACTAGCTTTGTATCTTCATGTTTTTGGCTATATTTTGTGCTCTCTTAAACATGATTTTAGGCACTGTTTTTTACATTTTAGAGGTTGTTTAATTCTATGCTTTGAATATCATATTTGTAGTATTGTAAGTCCTCATGGATTTGCTTGTTTAGGCCTTATACACCAATTCATTTGAGTGGATAGCTTTCTTTACCTAGTTTCCATGTAAAAAGTCCTTTCTTTTTTTTTTCTTTTTTTTTAATTAAAGAGTTGTGCTTAACAAAAGGTTGTTGTTTAAGCATAAGAAAGAGACTTTCCATACTTAATGGTTTAATCTCTTCGGAGGTTCATTACCAAGGCATTACTTCTCTCTTATGCTAAGCACAACATTTTGCTTGTCATTCCTTTTTATCACCGGTGTATTTACTTCTAAGGGACTAACTTTTTAGTTAGGCCCTTTGGAAATCACAAAAAAAATGTTTCATTATAGCTTATTATCGGGTTTGGATTTAGAGTCATTATCACCTTCTCTTGGGTTTGACTTCGAATCCCTTATTGTTCGTAAATGAGTTTGACTCATCTTTTGTAATTTCCCCCCAAAAAAAGGGTTCGAAAGGCTCATTTCTCAGGTTAAGTCGATACTTGTTCATCTTTATTGCTTTTGGACTTAGTGGACTTAAATATCACTTTTGGAAAAAATAGAATAAAAGATAAGAAATGGAAAGGTAAGTTGAAAAGGCTAATAAAATTGGCTTAAATCAATTAAAACCGACATAAAGAAGATTAATAAAATTGGTTAGATTCGGTCAGACGTTATGCTGAATTCGTCGCTTCTAAGGTCATCACATACTAATTTGTGATGTTTGATGATTCTTGAGGCGTGTTTACCTCCCTTCTTGAATTAACTTCATGATAGGAAGGAGGTGTGGTGTGTCTTTCATTGCGTTCATTAATTTTTTGCCCTATCATGTTCAAAACCATCACGCAATCAACTTGTGACTATTGATGGTTTGGGAACCGAACCCGCTCCTTTATTGAGTATCACTATGATAGAAAAGAGCAAAAAGGACAAACATGGCTTAGGAATGCTCTATCTGCATTGTTTTCACCTCAGAGCCCAAAAACATTTTTCTACAACAAAATAAGGCACGGCCGAATTTGTTTGGGCCTGGCTGAGTCTCATTGTGGGCCGGCTGGGCTCCAATGTGTGGTAAACAGAGCACTTTTGGTTGAAATATAGAGCAGTGGTTGAGGGTGAAATAGAACAGTTTCCTAAGAAGTAAACAAAGCAGTTTCTGAGGGCTGCCTTCGTCGGGGCACGTGGGATCTTTGTTCGTTCTTTTCTTATTGTTGTAATATTATTATTGTAATAAATTAGATAGTTATTTATTTATTATTCATTTGGATTTGTAATAAATAGTTAATTTGGACACTTAGACATTCAGACCCTCTTGTATGAAGACACATATGTAACAACTTGTGTATGTCTTCCAACTCCATTTCTTTTTCCTTTTTATTTATTCGCTTACCATGGTTGTATAGCATCATATTTTTCTTAGCATTTTTCCATGACTTGCATCCACTTCTTTTGCATGCATAAGGGTTTGGTTCATCATACAAATCAATGCCAATTTCAAATTCCTTACTCGAATATGTGCCTTATCGCATGCCTTGAATTGACTCGCATGCCATGCTAGCAGCCGAGCCTATTAAATCGCATGATTGTATGTGTTTCATTAGTCATGTTGCATTGTTTAGGATCATGCATTTTTTTCTAATGTTTTTATTTCTTTTGGCTTGCCTCGATTGAGTACTAGGTGAGTATTTTCACTTTAACATATTGCATGTATGTTAATATTGCCATGTCAAGCATAATTATCATGAGGCTAAGTGCTTAGTTGATATACTTGTTTAAATGCCTATGGATGAAGGTTATTTGCTTAAATTGGGATAATTTGTTTAAATGTACATATGAGCTCACTTTTTCAAGTGGCACATATTCAAACACCTTTCAAAACAAACATGAAATCAAAGTGTTCCAAATTGGACGAATTAGTTTATACTTGTGTGCATCATCTAGTAAAGATAGCCTAAAAATCAATACAAGAGCATATAATGTCTATAAAAAATCACATCATGATTAGTAGAAGCCGATCTTTGATCGGGTGAGTGGGATGCTCAATTCATGACCTTCCCCTCTTATACCTAAGTTCCTGAGCCAAGACACTCTGGTAATGATGGATAAGTGGCTTTTGGCACGAGTCACGGGTTTCCTAAAATTTTCAAAAATATTTAGGTGACGACTCTGAAATCTGACAATGCAGTCCATTTTTGACATTTTTGATTCAAAATCGATTTTCCAAAAGATTTTTGTAAGGCTACCGTATCCGATGAGACTAAACCCCTCTGAGGAACACAAAAAGTAAGCTACACTTAGGTAAATGCACAAGCCTCCTGAAAATATATATATATATATATAAATCATACTTTGGCTCAGTTTTTGTGGTCACTTCCCCTAAAATATCAGAGCATCAAACATGGTACTATGTTCTATGAATTGACTCTGTACGCCTACCCAGTAATTCAAGGTTTCTCCTTCTTGATCACTTGGCAAAGAAAAAATAAGCGACATAGTACACAAAACTACTATTAAAGCAAGGTCTAGAGAGGACAAGATAAAAGCAACCTTATCCAATTTTGGAGAGGCTATTTCCTGATCACTTGCAGAAAAGAAAACAAGAATTTTTTTATTTCCTTTTTTGAGAACTATGATCAGGAAAGAAAACAAGATTTATTGCCAAATGGGCATTGACTACTAAAACAATGGAGTTCCGGGCAACAATAAGACAATGAATCCTTGTTCCTTTTTAAATTGTACGATACAATGAAGCTTAGGAAAGGTATATGTAATTTACCCAGTTTAGATTGTAAGCAATAAGATAGAAATTTTGACAGAACAATAGATAACATATGGTTGGAATTACCTAATGGGGATTTGATGCTAACATACATTCAGTTTTAAAAAGATGGAAGTGATTTAACATGATTTGCTAGAGATTATCACATTTGACAATGAACTGAAGCAAGAAAGAAAAAAGGAATTGTTAAGTGGCCAATTTTAGCTTAGATAATTTTAAAATTGATATGCAACTGTTAATATAGAAAAGTAGAATCTTGTGGTTGCAAGCTAAGAGCCAAGTCACCCTAAAAAATAGACCTCTAACAATCCTAATTAATTCATGTAGTTGCTGCATAATGGTATGAAGTGCTTCCTAGCTATGATAAAAACCAGATTAAATGAAGTTGCACTTTGTTAATTTGCTATGCCATGACCTTTTAAAGAAAGAACCAAATGTGTTAATCAAAAACTAGATTTATGCATAAAAAATGACCAGTCATTGATCGATGATAATGGAGAGATTTCTACTCCGATGAAACTATAATAAACTGACATAGCTTAATTTTGTTATTCAGATTCAACAATAATTTCTAACTCACTATTTACAACTCTACTAGTTGCTGTTGGATTTGTGGAGGAAAATGGATTGGTGGGCATGATTAGAGTGTCCCCATCTCCTTTTAGCATTTTAACCACAACATTCATGGAGGGTCGATCTACCGGGCACCACTGAATGCACCAAAGTCCCACAATCGCTAACTTCTTTGCAATCTTGGCATCTGTATCATCTCTCAGCTGGATTCCCAGCTCTTCTCCGTGATGCAAACGATTGTAAATCCATTCAGGAAAGTACACTTGGTTGGTGTTGTGCATTATTACATTACATCAAAATCCTTTTTCCCTCCTACCATTTCAAGCAACAACATCCCAAAGCTATAGACATCTGATTTGTATGACACATTCCCAAAGTTCATGGATAACACTTTAGGTGCAATATAGCCAATGGTTCCCCTAGTAGTAGCCATGGATACAATACTTTGTTCTTTGAGCACAACTTTGCTTGAGCAAAATCCGAGATCTTCGAATTTAAGTTATGGCCCAACAAGATATTATGGGGTTTAATAGCAAAGTGAAGGATTCGTAGATCACACCCTTAGTGAAGATATTCAATTCCTTTGGCTATGGCTAGAGCAATATCTTGCAACTTCTTCCAACCAAGTAAACCTTTCTCATGATCAGATGACACGAACTTTTCTAGTGAATCATTTGGTAAGAATTCACAAATAAGAGCTCTTCTAAACCCATCAGCACAATATCCGACCAAGCGAACCACATTGACGTAGTGGATTCTACCTATTATTCCCACTTCGTTGATGAAATCTTCCCCCTTTCCTTTTGAACTGTAGAGGATTTTAACTGCAACATGAACATCATTGGAAAGCTGTCCCCTATACATTGTTCCATAGCCTCCTTGGCCTACTTTGTTCGTAAATTGATTTGTAATTTTCTTGATATCTGCATAAGAATATCTTGATGGCTTGAGAGCCCTGTAATCCTCCAAGAATCTTTCAATCTTTGATTCGTCCTCTCTCTTTATTTTCTTTGATTTGTAGACACTATACAATGCAATGGCCACTATAACAAGAAGAACAGAGCCTCCAACCACACCTGCAATTTATAACAACCGAATTAGGAATGAAAATGCCATATTCACTGCAAACAAGGAAAGGTGGTGAAGAAATTCACCTGCAATCACTTGCGGCTTTTTCGATGCACCTGTAAAATATGGAGAATACTTGTCAACAAGCATTTGGAGGCTGTATAGGGCCATAATATTTTATTTTTTTGATAAAAAAATAAAAGATTTTAAATTTAATAACGAGGAGATACAAAACTGCCTAAAGTAACCAACCCTTTTAACAAATACAAAACCAGCCTAAGTAAGCTTCTAACAAACACCTTGCCTACATTAAAAACAATACCTTGATCCAAACCATGAACATTCTACCCTACCTAATCAAATGAATGCAATAAACAAACAAGTGAAAGAGGTACATACCTTCCTTTGGTGGTTTGAGGAAGCCAAAGCATTCAAAATTTTCATGTCCCATGCTGTTACTGATATTCAATCTACAATACTTGCCTTGCACTTCACAGTTGCCATATATCTGTTTCGGCCATTTCAATTGCAGGTCTGGTGTTCGATCAAATACCTTAGAAGGAATATACAAAATATTATACATCTTTCTGCAAGATAATAGGGGCTCATAGTAGATAAAAAAATCAGAGTAAACAGTAATAACTTCATTACCCGATTCGCCGCCAAGGCAAGTCTTATGATATAATTGTTGCCCTTTTGCAGGGCAACTGAATAAGCTGAAATCATAGACGAAATCAGAGAATTGAAATGGAGAGGAAGACAATTTGAGGTTGCGAAACTGGCAAGGAAAACAACCATATGGGTCTGTGATGTGAATGGATTGAAATGTGTAATTTATGTAGTTGATGAAAACTTTGACAGAAAATGGGAGGTCAAGGACTGTGTCGTTGGTTTGGGAGCTAGAAAGATTGAAGCCGGGATAGCCACAGTGTTGAGGCTGGCGGTTGTTTAGACGGAATGGGAATCGAATGGTTGGACCGTGGTTTGAGCATGTTGTTGGGGTGCACTCATCTTGTCTTGTTGACAGTTTCAGGACCAAGAAGAGAATCAGGAAGATCACCATGTTTCCTTGGTTACTATCTTTAAAGTTTCATCTCTCTGTCTCTCTTTGTGTACTAGATGTATGGTGGTTTGGCCATTGTCA
Organism: Camellia lanceoleosa; assembly: GCA_025200525.1. Classification (NCBI taxonomy): domain Eukaryota; kingdom Viridiplantae; phylum Streptophyta; class Magnoliopsida; order Ericales; family Theaceae; genus Camellia; species Camellia lanceoleosa. The sequence goes on along the minus strand of CM045758.1, from coordinate 103,344,903 downwards.
TGTTATTCCTTCCTCTCAGCCATCAATGCAGTGGGTTGGTTGGTCCTTTACCTACCTATTGGCATCCCATTTGAACGTGATGGCAATATATATATAGAATAGACGCAGGTAATTCTATTTCCACAATCACTTTAAACTACAACAAAAGTAACCTATGGTGATGAAAACTAGTGAAGAAAATAAGATTCATCACTAAATAAAAATAATTCGTGAGGAATTTATAAATTTTGTCACATATAATAAACAAATGAAAATGATAGGTGATAAAATTTATTTTCGTCAATAAATACTTCATTTTAAGTGAGGAAAAATTAAGTTTCGTCACCAAAAATTTTCCCGCTACTTTTTTTTGGTGGCGCCAAAATTTTGGGACTTTTGGTGAGAAAAAAATTTGTCACTAATTATAAAATTATTTGTGAGGAATATATTTTCGTCACCAAAAAGTTTTAATATTTTTGATATCTTTTGGTGAGGAAATAATATTGTCACCAATTTTGGTGGGAATTTTTTGATATATTGAGCGGCAATTAAAAAAACATAGGGTATTAAATTTTTTTTTACCCCTTTTCTGCTTATCATCTCTCTCTCTCTCTCTCTCTCTCTCTCTTAAAATAGGGTATTAATTTGTCTTACCTCTTGCTCCTCCACCACGCCCATCGCCATCGTCGCCTCTATTAGCCTTGCCTATCGTCGCCGCCACTAGTAGCCTTGCCGGTAACCGCCACATCTTCTTCGCTCGGTGATTTGGTACGTGATTTCTCTTTACTCTTTTTCTGGTGTCTCTTTCTCTTATTCTTTGTATTGGTATGGTGACGAAAATTAGTGAAGAAAACAAATTTCGTCACTAAATAAGAATAATCCATGAGGAATTATAAATTTTTTCACGTATAATAAAAATATAAAAATAATAGGTGACGAAATTTATTTCCGTCAATAAATACTTACTTTTAGGTGAGAAAAAAAATAAGTTTCGTCACCAAATATTTTTGAGATCTTTTGGTGAGAAAATAATGTTGTCACCAGTTTTGGTAGAAAAATTTTAATGTATTGAGCAGTAATAAAAAAAAGAAAAAGAAAATATCAGTACGTTTGGTTTCAGTTTTCTAAAAATGGTGTGTTTTGTTTTTCGTATTTTTTAGTTTTTAGTTAATATTTTTTAAATTGTAAGTAATTTTTTTACTTTTTTAGATGCACCGTATTTAGATGTATCTAAATAGTAAAATATTTGTGAAAAAATATTTTAAAAAATTAATAAATACACAAAAATATGAAAAATGTAATGAATTTTCATTTTTTTTTATATTTTTTGGTATTTAATATAATTTTTTAATATTTTTTTCACATATATTATACTTTTTAAGTGTATTTATATTGGGTGTGTCTAAAAATTTTTAAAAAAAGTTTAAAATATTAAAAAAATTCATTAAAAATATTAAAATATAAAAAATAAATAAATAGAATTATCTGAAAATTAATTTCTAAAAACTGGTACCAAACAAGTTAGTTTTTTTTTTTTTTTATCCTTTTCTGTTTACCATCTCTCTCTTTCTCTCTCTCTCTCAAAATAGGGTATTAATTTTTAAAAAATGTTTGAGGGCCACAATTTTTGTGGCCACAATAGCTCAAAACTGCCAAAACGATGTCGTTTTGACATGTTTTGCACCTAAAACGACGTCATTTTGACAATTTTAAGCCATTGTGGCCACAAAAATTGTGGCCCTCTAGCATTGTTGTTAATTTTTTTGCCCTTTCTCTGTTTATCAACTCTCACTCTCTCTCTCTCTCTCTCTCTCTCTCTCTCAAAACACACACGTAATACCTCTCTGCCATCGCTCTTTCCCTCGCTACTCCACCTTCAACGCCTACACTACCGTCGGCCCTTCCTGTATAAATAGGGCTCCACTTTCTGCATCAAACCCAGGTTCTTTTTTCTCTATTTTTTCCTTGTAGTGCATCGATTTAATTGAGTTGTTTCAAAAATTTTATGGGTTTCAATCTGCACATTTTTTTTAGCTTATAATCTGGCTTTATTGTTGATTTGGTAATAAATTTGGGATTGTTTTCTTTATTGAGCGATTTAAAAGCTTTGATTTATCATTTGGATTTTCAAGTTTATATGTATTTTTTGGGTTTTTCTTGGTAGTTAATTGTTAGCCATCAATGCTCTGCTTAGGGATTAGATTTATAAAATAAGGATTCAATTCTGGTGATTTCTGCTTCGTTTTCTCATATTGAACAAAGATTTTTTTTGGGGGGGGGGGGAATTCTGGAATTAAAAAATTTGCTACTTTATTTGAACAGAAATTTCTTAAATATATTTGGGTTTACTTTATTTTTGAGTTAAGAAAGTGAAAGACATTGATCTTGTGAGTACAATGAAATGAAAATGAAAGAAAATGATGAAGATTTGAGGAAGAAAACCGAGAGAGAGTGAGAGAGAGAGAGAGAGTTGAATTTTGCTTTGGTTTCATTCTGTTCTTTGAAGAAGAAGACAGATTTTATCCTGTGTGGGTGTGTTTTTTATACAACTTAGTTAATTATTCAGTGTGGTTGTGTCCTAGGATGATTGTTACATCCTAGTGAATTAGTTATTTAGTATGGTTGGGTCTAAAATTATTTATTACATCCTAATTGATTTGAGACAATTAGATGATTAATTTTAGATCAGAAATTATCTTTTTGTTTATATACTAAAATTGATTTTGCCAGTTGTACCTGGTGGAGAGTTAGTGCTTTGGTTGTTAGCATTCTTTGTAGTTTTTATTGTTTTATGGTGTTTGTGTTGTCACAAACAATGTTCCGAGATACATTTTTGTTGTAGCTGAAAATCTCTCGAACTATTCATTGATGATCCCCAGGGTGTGGACTCTGTTGCTTCTCGTAGGGTGTGGGGTATTTTGGTATGTTTTATTGAAGTTGGTTTATTGGTTTGTACTCTATATATATATATTTTTTTTTTTTTTCTATTTTTGGAAGTAGATGAACTTGTTTGGAGAGCTGTAGGGCTATGACAATTATATTTAAACTGTTGGCATAAAGATTTGTAATTATTATTTACATCTACTTACATCCAAAAGATAACCTCGATTGCATAGCTGGAAGCTTGAAGGTATTTTGTTTTTGGACCTCTTTCTATAGATGTGTTGCCTTCACTTTATTCTTTCTAAAGAACATGTGCTTATATAAAACATATGTATATATACATGTATTATTTCTAGATTTTATGGCCAGGATAGTTTATTACCCTATAAATTTAATTGGCCAGGATAGTTTATTACCCTATAACCTCCATTGCTTGTATCTGTTAGAATGTTGCCAAAAACTTCTTCAGCAAAATTGTGTATTTTGCTTCTAGGAATGAAACACTACTACAAAAACAATTAAAGATCACACTTTGATAAATGAAAATATCTCACTTTTATTAGAAGTGAGATAAAAAAAATTAGATTGATATTTTAATCACACTTGATTTGATTGAGTGTGATAATATTTATTTTTTATGTCACTTTTTAATTAAGTGCGATTAGATATATATTTTTTTAATCACACTTTTTAAGTAAGTGTGGTTATATATATATATATATATTTTTAATCATACTTTTTAATTAAGTATGGTTATATATATATATATATTTTTTTTAATCACACTTTTTAATTAAGTGTGATTATATTTGTTTATATATATATATATATGTATGGTATCCACAGTGAAACACAAACAAATCAAACCATCTCTCTCCCCGTCTCCCCCTCTCCCTCTCACCACTCAGCAATAGCTAGGGTTTTATTATCTTCCTCTCCCCTGTAGAAACCCTAGCGTTGAAACTCCCTTCCCCAACAACAACAATCACCATCAGTGTTAGATCTACCATCACCGATCCACCGTTGTTGCCCGTCGTGCAACACCTCATTCTGCCGCAGAACCATCACCTCAGTGCCGGCGATGGCAGATCTTGAAGGACGACCAAACCCTAGAGAGCTACGGGTAATTCAATCAATTCCCACCATACTCGTTTTTTATATATGTGAATGTAGATATAGGTATTAGCATTGGAATTTGAGTTAATTTTGTTGGAATTAGTTGAATCTACGAGTCTGGGTGTTGCAATTTCTGGATTTATTGTGCATTGATTTAATTACTTATTAGGGATTGCAATTTGTATAGTTTTGATAAGGAAGTGATTAAGTATTGTTTATATGAAATTTATGGATTTTTTGCTTTTTTATTTAGTACATGATTGTTTATTTATTTGTTCTTCATCTGTGTGTGTTTTGTACCCCCTTTTCTCTATGTTCTGTTAATATTTGTAATTCCATTCACTTTTGTATTTTTATGTTGGTGATTGATTTGCTGCGAATCCGGACAACAAGGTATGTAAAATTCTTGTCTTTCGCTTTTCTGTCTTCTATGGAAGTGTTGAACTGAAAGACTATTTCATTCAATCCTTTTCTTCATCCACTGAATATTAGATTTGGACTCATTTGAAGTTGAAAGTGCTTCCAGCAAGGAAATCATGTTTCAGGTTAAATTTCAGTGACCAAGTTATAAAGTTTATATGAACAAATAGAAATAAAATATTGATGTTTTTTTATTGTTTGTAAAGCCGACACATTTCAGTGACCAAGTTATAAAGTTTATATGAACAAATAGAAATAAAATATTGATGTTTTTTTATTGTTTGTAAAGCCGACACATTTACACTTCTATTTGCACTTCATGGACTAGTAATTATGATCTGCTTGGAAAAATAATATTGCTCTTGCATATATGTTACTTTTTATACTGGTTTCGAAAGTGGAATTCCAAAAGAAATCATAACTTGCACCAACTTTAATATTATCAAGCTTTTATTTGCATTTGTGTAGATTTAGCTATATCATCTATATATTATGAAAAACTTAGATCTGGGTTTTGTCTTTTTCACTAAATGTAGATATGGTTAGATAATTAATGGGTAAGCACCAACTCCATAATTCACTTTTTAAAGCTTGTCTAATGTTTTCCCCAACACCATTTATTTGTGTTTCTATAGGAAAATTGTAATACACACTCTATTAAAAAATACATATGCATTTTTTTTAAAACTACATTATAATTATTCATAATAATTTTCTAACGTTCATAACAGAACTATAATACCACTTTGTAACTATTTCAATTGAGGAAATTATTATTTCTATCTCAACCTTTTTGGGGGGCTTACATAGACATATATGAAGTAATGAGAGAATAAGAAAAGAAAAAAAAAAATTTAAGTAGAAGAAATAATCAGAAAACTGAATTGTGTCTGCCACTAGCAAACAACAATGCCCTTTTCCTTTTTTGGGTGAATAATGCCTTCTTCCTCTCCTGAGAAAGAAAGAACATGGTTTGGAACTGTCTCCACTTTCACAAATCCTCCTCTAGATCATAAAATTTGACTCTTGAGATCTTTCAGGTGCGAATATCAAATATTTTTAACCATAAAACTTGTATAAGACCTCTGTGGTTATCTTCTCTTTTGCTAAGAAGTAAGAAGTAAATTGTTTAAGGAAATCATACCGAATTCTTAAGGAAACCAAAACAATATGGTGGTTCACAAAGATCTTAAGCCTGAGAACCTGCTTTTGGATTCCAAGTGCAATGTGAAGATTGCTGATTTTGGTCTGAGCAATATCATACGAGATGGTCATTTTTTGAAAACAAGTTATGGAAGCCCAAATTATGTTTCTCATCTATGGAATAATTTAAGACAGTGAAACAAGTCAGCGAGATTTTTCAATTGAACGCTATTTGTATTTAAAGTAACTGTTGAATTTCCAAGTTTAATAAATTCATCTATTTTCATAGGTTATATCTGGGAAATTGTATGCTGGACCTAAGGTAGATGTATGGAGCTGTGGGGTTATCTTGTATGCGCTTCTTTGTGGCACCCTTCCTTTTGATGATGAAAACACTCCTTCCTTTCCAAGAATACACACCACATATCATTCAGTTCAAATAAAAAATGTAATTGTATCCCCTGAGGATTGAATTCAACAACATCAGGTTCACATTTCACCGTAATTATACAGAACTACCCTACCTAATAACACAGTACCTCTAAGAAAAGATCACCAAAACATATTTTATCACCAGGCTCAACAAAGAGATCAGCATTAGCATTGCTTGCTTTGGTAATAATAGATCTAACACTAGATTGAGTTGCAACAAAGTATTAGCTTGTGCTAATAATAAGAAAGATTGTTCTATGATTTTGAAATGTGCTTGCGGATGGTTTAACACTCAAACACGTTCATATTTCTGTTCATCCCCACTCAAACATGAATCTGATACATGCATAAGTTTCCAAATTGTAATCTTTGATGTTATGAACGACATAACTTAGTCATTAATTAGCATATTTTGACTTTATGTGGAGCATTTGATTCAGTTGTTGTGACACTAGGCGATCCTATGTTCCAACTAATGCCAATTTGGACATTATCTTGTTATAGTCTCTAATAAATAATTATACTTTTATATTGAGCAAGATTTTTGATATCAACAAACTCACTGGAAGCATCCCTGACACACTAGGATATGTGCAGACTTTGGAGGCCATTTGAGTATCTATGTCATGTACTCTAGAAACTTCTTACTAAGCTTCTTACAGAAACCATTATGTGATTGGCTTTCATGTTCCTATAGTAACAAATTTGGTTTCTTGTTTTGGATTGAAACTTTTTCCTTGCAAACAGATGCTTCAATTGGAATTCATTAAGTGGGCCTGTTCCTTCAAACCTCAACAACCTTACAAGTGTCAGGGAGCTGTAAGTACACACACAGAAAATTTTCCAACTTCATGTAGAATTCAAGTTGTGTCATTAAGAAAGTGTTTTGGTTATGCCTTTTCAGGTACTTGTCAAACAATAATTTGAATGGACCTTTACCCAATCTCACAGGGATGAACTTTCTCAACTCTCTGCAAGTTGTTGTAATTTCCTTCGATATTCAATTTTGTTAGCAATGCATGTGAAATCTATTTGCATTTTCTGACCATAAGATGATGGTATGCAGGGACATGAGCAATAATAGTTTCAATTCATCAGTTGTTCCTCCATGGCATACAAGCCTAGAGGCTTTGACGACATTGTACCATCTTAATCCTCATCATCTGTTGATCTAGTTCTCACTAATAGTTTAGGGGATCTTGGAATAATTAACCATAAAAAATACTGCACCAAACATGCTCATTACGCAATTTGAGAACTAGATCAACAGCTGATGAATTATGTGTGTCAATTTCATGCAGGATATTAATCCATAATTTGCCACCATAGACATCTACATAAGGATGTTTTCCAATGTAAACCTGCATTTCCATTCCACTGAATGATTCCATGTTGATCACGACTCCTCTGTGAGCTTGTGCCTAGCCCTGCATTTCCATTCCACTATGAGTTTTCTTAATTTGTTTAATTATTTTCCCATAACTCATTGAATTTAGCCAAAATTCCTCACCTTCTTTGTGGTGTATTTTGATTTCTTTTTCCTGATCATATTTTGTGGTTTTTGAATTGAAGAGGAAAGAGAGAGAGGTGGGGAATTCCTACTAAGTTTTTCACCTTTTCTACTCGAAATTTGCTAAAATTGTTTGATGTAGTTATTAAAATTTTTGTAAGCAAGATGCTTGTTTAGTGGTTGAGTTCTTATTTATTCTTCTACCTAGTTTAAAATGTTAAATAAAATATTTTTCATATTAACTATTTGCTTATGAGCTTCAGGTTGAACAATTGGAGCGAGAGGTTGCTGAGCTTCGACATGCCCTTGCTGATAAGCAAGAACAAGAAAATGTCATGCTTCAGGTTTTGCATTGCTTTATGTTTGACAATTAAATATGTAAAAAATTGGTTCTTGTTCTCTCTTATGTGATAAAGATTTCTAACAATATATTGATTATGACTTATCTGATAGCAAGAACAAAGGGTAACAGAAGATGCTCACAGATTTGCTGAGCAAGATGCAGCAACTCAGAGATATGCTGCTCAAGTGCTTCAGGTTTTACTTTTTGATTTAAACTTATTTTTTTAGTACTGCTTTACTATAATGTTGGGTGGTTATTAGACTTTATACAACCCATGCAAATTAGAGATATCATGCAAATCACAAAGTAAACAAAGCAAGTAAGCAAGCACAAGAATCTAGTTAGTCTTTTTCTTTTAAAAAAATAAAAATCCAAAATTATAGGATGCAAAATACAAGAAACTAGATTGTCATGGATCTTATCTTCCCATTGGCATCTGAGCATTGAACATTGTTTTTTCGTGTATGTAATAGAAATCACTTAGTATACCTACTATGGTCTAGTCCTATTTCATATTAATAGAAATCACTTAGCATATACTTATTGCACATTGGTCTGTTGATGTCCTTCTAGACATTGTAGTTATTTAAGTTGATGTCAATTGGGTCCTTCTGGATATTTTGGTTATTTAAGTTGATGTCAATACCTCCAAATGGACAATAGTGTTGGATTATTGAATGCATATACTTATTGCACATTGTTTTGTTGTCATGGGGAACATTAGATCACAACATATGTTAAATGTTAACTATTGACTTGTAGACTCTGACTAAAGAAAACCTAACTTGAGCTTTGTTTAATTCTTCAGGAAACATAGTTCAAGGTCAACAATAAAGTGTTAGATGGGACTCTTTCCTTTTGTTTTCCTTCCCATTCTTCCCTTTCTTGTCCCATGGTCTGTCTCATATCATTCCTCTCCCTCCTCTCATATGACATGTACACAGCTCCTCTTGCCGTGAGGGATTAATTTATTTACAATGATTTTTTTTCTCAGTACTAATTTAAGTAGTCTATTGTTAATTGTTAGTAATTGCTTTTGTTCCTAACACAAAGTTTGGCTATAGTGATTGATCAATACACATCATTGGTTTAATGATTTCATTAATAACATCTTAATTGTTCTCAGCTTAGCTGCCTTAAAAAATGACAATGTCTCTCCTCATTCTCGTACTCAACTATATAGCATTTTCCCCTAAATTTTCTTCCCCATTTTCATTGTTTTTCTTTTCTTGGAGTTTTCACAGTTCAGAACTTAAAAGGTGATTCGTTGCCTTTAGAACTTGTGTTTAGAACTTTCTGTTTTTAGGTTGTTAGAGGGAGATGAGTTTTAAATTTTACTTCCCTGCGAGGGAGAGAAAGATGAGAGGGATGAAATGTGCTTGTCCACTAGGTGTTAGGGTTGGGTTTGGCCATGCATGGTGGTGTCCTGGTGGACTGTGTCTTGCTAAGTCACCCAACCTAGGTGTTTGGGAAAGTGGTTACTGGGTTTTGTTTTAGAGGTGGTTGATAGCCATGGTGGCCCATGAGGCTATTGGTTGGTGGTGGCATGTGAAATATAGGAGGAAGTGAGAAGGGGAATGGCGAGTGGGTCTGTTGCTATAGAAAGGAGGAGGAGGGAAAGGGAATGAAGAAGAAAAGAATAGAAAAAGGCAAATTGAAAAAGGGGCAAAAGTATCATTATATATATTTCTTAACACACGCTCAATTTAGTGTGTGTTAGCGCATGGTTAAGTTAACCAAAATTTGCAACATTTGCACTTTACTCCAAATTTCAAGACGGTTATGTGTATATTTTTAAACATAAAGGAGGTATAGTGTTTTTGGACAAAACCATATAAAATATAACTAACCCAAACTGTTTTGAGGTCTAATTGTGTTTTTATTTCAATGTCTATTCGTGTGTATTTGTTTTTGTTTTTATGTTTGCTTGCATGTGTGTTTTGACCTTTTACCTCGTTGAAGTTAAAAATAAAATAGGAACGTATTTAGATTTAAATGAAAATGGTAACTCCTATAAAAACTATGGATTGATTAGTTTGTGAACACGTCATGTGATTCTCTTTGGTTCTTGTTGGCATTAGTGCTAGTGATGCATGGTATTCTTACAATCTTTTGTCATCTTTTGTTATCTGTGTTGCTTATCATTAAGAATCACTTCAACTCTTTGAAGTTTTGGATTGTTATATGCATTTCTATTAAATTGGTTTATAAAATAAAATTATTTAAATATGATTTTAGATGTAATTAATAATATATTAATGTCTTCCTTATTTATTTTCTTTGCAGATTGGTTTTTGATGACGTTTGGAAGCATATTTGCAAATCAAGATCAAGTGTTGAATTATTTATTTATTTCCTGAACTGATACTTAGTTGTAGTTGCAAATCAAGATTGAGTGTTGATTTTTTTTTTTTTTGTAGACTCCACGTTAGTTCATTTCGGGATTTGCTTTGATGATTTTTTTGTTATACATAATGGATTATTATTAAAGTTGTTTGATGGATACATTTTGATTTATAATATAATGGTTTAGTGAATTTTTGTGTGGAGTGGTGTATAATAGCTAGTAGATTTCTTAGTACAATTAAAAGGCTATTGGGATATGAGCAGAGATATTTACGAAATAATAATTTAAATTGAATATAAAATATGGAACAAGTTTAGTGACGAATTTTTTCATCATTTGTACTTGTTATTATGACAAAGTGATTATTCGTCACTAATAAACTTTTTTTGTGACAATTTAATGCAGTTTATATATGAAAGTTTTTATTTATTTTGTTGTTTGATGACTAAAAATTTCGTCACGTGTATATATATTTGTGACGAAATATATTTCGTCACCCATGTATGACTTTTGAAGACGAAAAATTTCGTCACCTTTACATCTTATTGTGACAAAATTATTTCTTTATCAATGATCAACATGCGTGACAAATTTATTCGTCAACTAAAGTTATAAATATGGTACTGAACAACTATTTGGTGACGAAAATGAGAATTTTTGGCGACAAAATGTTATTTTATTGGTGACAAAAAATTATGACTTTTGAAGACAAAAAAATTTGTCACCTTTACATCTTATTGTGACGAAATTATTTCCTCATCAATGATCAACATGCGTGACAAATTTATTCGTCAACTAAAGTCATAAATATGGTACTGAATAACTATTTGGTGATGAAAATGAGAATTTTTGGCGACAAAATGTTGTTTTATTGGTGACAAAAAATTTCATCACTGAAGTAATTTCATTGGTGACGAAATTATTTTTCGTCATGGTGGTTTTTAGTGACAAACATTCAATGATGAAACCAGTGACGAAAATATTTCCTCACAAATATCTATAGTGACGAAATTAGCACTTTGGAGACAAAAAAATTTCGTCATTCAAGACCTAACTTGTTGTATTGACTCATTCCCTTTTCGCCTGCAATCACTTTCTTGCATAAACTATACACTCTTACAAGTTTTTTACCGTGAATCACTCAAGGTTGACTATGGAAGTCTAGGATGGAGAGAGATGAGCTAGAAGTAGCGGTATTGGTGGCGATGGAGAGTTGAAAGTGACGGCAACGGCAATGAAGGAGGAGTGGGTGAATGAAAAAAATAAATAAAAATTAGGCTATGTTTAATTTAGTTTTAGAATATGTTTTCAAAAATAAATAAATAAAAACTTCTAATTTCAATATTTTTTCTAGGGGCAAAAAAAATTAAAAATTAAAAATATTTTTTTAATATTTATTTTTGTCAAATTAATTTATAATTTTCTCAAAAAAAAATTTAAAAAATTGATTCAAACATTGAAAACAAACATAGCCTTAGGGTTTTAAAATTGAAATTGAGGGTAATATTAGAACATAGATATGTGTACTAAGAATTTATATTTTTATAATGTGTACATTGAGAATATGTTCATTAAATATATGTACTAAGATGAATTAGTGTATGGAAATCAAATTACTCATAGACATATCATCAAATTGACTACTTTTTAATTTTTAATTGATGGATTTTTTATACTTTCCATATTATGTCTATGTAGAATGATTTTCATCACATATTTGAAAATTTATAATTATTTAAAATCAAGAAAGATTATTAAATTTACTGTTAAATGATATAATAGAACAAAAAAATTATCTATAAATCTCATTTTGAGAAATGGTGATCCATTTAGTTCTAAGAATTTTTTTACAGATCAATTAGTCTCATTAATTTTGGAAAGGTAGATTTAATACATTATTTGAAAATTATATTTATGATTATACTCTTATTGCTATTATGTTTACTTCTTTTCTTTTTATTTATTTATTTATTTTTGTGCTAGAAATGTAAGATATACAATTTATGAGAATCAAATTTGGGATAAATTTTTATATGAGAATCTTTTTTATTTAGAAAGCATTTTTAAATGAGTACAAAAATGACTTGAAATGTGAGATTTTTCAAACATTGCAAAAGGATGTGGGATTTTTCAAACATTTTAGAAGGAGTACAAAAACTCGTTAGTAAGCTTTGATCAAATGTATATGTTAATCATGTGGTTTAATTTTAATGATGCCTAAAATATTATGGGATAAATTATAATTTTTTTAATATACATATTTTATATTTTTTTACACAAAATATTATCTGTTAAAATATATATGGTATAATGTATTTGTTATAAATATTATTTAAATAAATTTTATTGTGCATCATATATTTTTTAATTGGAGAGTTACTATTCAAGCTCCTTTATAATTTTTGAAGTTCGTAAGATTTAAAAGAAAACAATATTAAATTACCGTACATTTCACTATTTATCAAAAATGACTTAGCTATTAATTCAATTCTTCTATCTGTCATTTTTGAAAAAGTTGTACCCACGCACTGGCCCTTGTGATTTGAAGCGGGTGACCGTCTCTCTAATGGATATATTTTTAGATATATATATATATATATATAGAAGTGTTTTGATTGAAAGAGTAAGGAAGTGAAGAAGAAAAAAAATTGTGATATTAAAATATTTTTAAATATTATATTATGCTTTATTGAAATATATTTTTTATGAGAAAATTTATAAAAAAAAATTACGCAAAATTATAAAAAAAATTTCTATCCGTTATTTATATTAATTTGAAGTTTACTACTTTTGAATAATTAAGTCTATACCCATCTCCTTATCTTTGACCGAGATTATTTGACTTTACTTTAATTGGACCCACACGCAGTGGCGGAGCCACATGAGAATGAGGGGGTCACGTGGCCCCGTGGATTTTTTCTTTCTATTTTTTTTTTTATGTATATAAATAAAATTTTAAATAAAAATAATATTTAGAATAAAATGTTAAAGGCATTTTAAATTTATGAAAACAATAGTGATTATTTTATTGAAAATGAAGTGACTACAATAAATTATATTTTTATGTATAAAAATTTTGAAAAAAAATCTTAATAAAAAGGTAATATCCATCATTATTGATATGGAAATATAATTAATCTCACTATATACATTAAAAAATTACTAGAGTGTTAGTTATATTTGCATGTGGAGTTTACCCTTCATATGTCAAAAATAACGTGATATCACTATTATATGAAATTTTTACTCAAATTTTGTAAAAATTTGATTTATCTTACCATTATATAATTTATTTTACGACTTAAATATATGACTTTTTTACATTGTCCATGATACACTAGTTACACGCAATACTTTCTTTTCGATTTTACTCAAAATTAATTGCAAAATTTTATGTGAAATACTTTTGTAAAATTTTATTATCTTCTTATTGTTGGTTATGAAAAAAAATTAAAATTAAAATTGTAGTTAATAAGTGCCCCTCCTACTTTAGTTTCTTGGCTCCGCCACTGCCCACACGTTTACGTTTCTTTCTCAAATTGCATCTTGGTTATGCTATAGGGACTTAACTTTAATTGGACCCACGCGTTCAAATTCCATCTTGGTTATGCTATAGCGACTTGAGTCTGGATCCTCTGCCGTGTTTGTCAACATCGTTTTGGTAGCACCGCAAGAAGTGCCGCAGACAAGCACGGTAGAGGATTCGAACTCTTTGTTCACTATATGAAACCTATATCTATACTACTACGGGAGTTGGAATCAAAATGTCATAATGAACCACTACAAATATCATATTATAATTATAATAATAATATATTATAATTCACAATGAGTCATAAAATAAATAAATAAATAAATAAATAAAATTTCACAAATACATTAAGTCATAACTATATATTATTTAACTCATAACAAAAGATTATTGTACGGGGAGGAAATATTCGTCGTCGTCCGTACACCTTACTACTAAGCTTGCTTTGCTCCGAACGGCATCTTACTTCCTAAAAGCACAACGACGGTGAACTGCCTAGCGGGTGTGTTGCCGAAAAATCCCTCCGACAGTCAAGTTACCATCCTTTAGAGAGAGAGAAGGAATGTGGAGAGAGAGAGAGAGAGAGAGAGAGAGAGAGAGAGAGTCGTTAGAATTCGCTTACCCCTTTCTGAGTGTGAGGTCGTGTGGCTTATCTAAGTTGTTGCTTTGCCTCCCTAAGGTTGTGCGCACACTACTTTTGTCGTCTGTTGCTAGACGAGTAGTTGTACTACTTTCTTTATTCCTTATACACGTACGCGTCAATACTGCCAAACAACATCGACAAAACAGCCAAATGATATTGACGCGTACAGATAGCGGGTTCCCTTATTCGCACTCCAATTGGCCCACATGGCAACTCCCGTCGAGCTATCTATAGCCCGGTTCGATGTTGTCCACCCTTCAAGACCAACTATTTCCAATCAGCCTAGATCCAAGGTGCGCAACTAGTCACCTTTAGCTCGGTCAAGCTAGGTGAACTCATCCAAGCCAACCTTGCCCGACCTCGAATCATGGCCAACACGATTAGCCCGCTCGTAGCAGAGTCGTCGACCTCGGCCACTCCTTAGCTCGGTCGTATTCTATTCATCCAGACAAATTTTGCGTAGATCCACAGCCTAGCCAGAATCATTGGCTGTCCCTTAGCTCAACTGAAAACGAGGCTACCATTTGATTGAACTCCACTTTTGGTCCGAACTAATTAGACATCTCGGCCCAACACCTGAGTGTCTTTCCAGCTTGGTTGTTAGATCAAGAATGGGGCCCAAACTAATCTTGCTTGGCCCATTTGTTTGGCAAAAATTCCCTTCTAAGTTCTAAATGATCACAACCAGTCATAAAACCTTAAAAGGGGAATACATATTATAAAATTTCCTTTTGTCCAATAATAGTTTATTATTAATTAGTCTTGAAATACCATATTAGTGATCCATCTTTGTTAATTGTGAAATACTATGCAATTATGTCATTTGTGAATGTGACCATCACAAATGGCATAATTTAATGGGGCATTTACACATAAGTTCTAATTTATTAACTTTTCTAATTAAGATTTTT
This sequence comes from Camellia lanceoleosa, assembly GCA_025200525.1. Lineage (NCBI taxonomy): Eukaryota > Viridiplantae > Streptophyta > Magnoliopsida > Ericales > Theaceae > Camellia > Camellia lanceoleosa. The sequence continues at coordinate 103,329,644 of CM045758.1, read as the reverse complement.
TGGACTTTCAAGTCCTATTAAATTTTTAATAGTTAGAATTGCCTTTAAAATAATGATTATTCATCATTTATGGTTATCTATAAAGAAACATAATGATTTAATATTTATTTTAATTTTCAAAACTTTAAAATATCAATTTTCAAATTGAAAAAAAAAATTATGTGGCATTTTTTTTTTTTGAAAAAATTGATTTTTTTTTTTTTTTTTTTTGGTGCAAAACTGAAAATTTTGTATCTATAAAAGAGCAAAATGATGTAAAATTGATGTGCAAAACTAATAAATAAATAAATAAAACTTTAAAAATGAAAAAACTAATGTTTTCAATTTTATTGGATAGTTGAATCAAACTAAAAAGTATAAGGGCAAAAATATATAATCTCATGCTCTGTTTTTTTTTTTTTTTCCATTAGTTAGTGAAACAATTATCTGAAATATTATTATGCAAAATTGATAATGTTCTTAGTTTTAAAAAATAGGAAAAAATGATAATATTCTTATTTTTACTAAATAGGATTTATTGGTTCAAAAAATCTTATATAAGACTTGAACTGCCATAACATTTGTAAATAAAATTTTTAAGTAATTAACTTTAATTTAATGCTATAGTCGCAACTAAAAATAAATAAAAATTGAGTTATAACTAAATATTATATGAGGTATAATTAAATAACACTTGAATCATAATCAAAATAATATCGTAGCTAACAACATAACGTGTCTTAATTAACAACATAGTAGGTCATAATCAAGAGACTAAAAATCATAACTAAAGGTGTATATGGTACACACCCCGAAGGGGTATATACCATACAATTTCCCTTGTTAAAAAAAGTAAAAAAATAAAAAAATAAATAAATAAGAAATTACTAAAAAAATACTAAAAAAGAAGTCATGCAAACGTATTATTCACTTTTTTTATACAATTATAAAAAAAAAATCATTTTTAAACACTTTTTTTTTACTAAATAAATTAAAAAGTCAACAAAATATTAAATCTCAGGCCTTAATTAAAAAATAAAAATGAAATACTTATAATTTGATTAAAAAATGATATATAGAAGTCCATTTTTTAAATCCAATGATATATAAATAAAATAATTGGTTGATATTCAAACAAGATATGAGAAAGAAAGTTAACTTAGATATTCTAATAGACTGCTAAATTATTATATTTTAAAAATGAGTCTAATTTTCTTTTTTAATTGTAACTAATTTTTTTTATTTAATTATGACATTATATTAATTATGATTTATAAATTTTTTAATTATATATCATATTATATTTAATTGTGATAGTGGGGGTGCACTCATCTTGTCCTACCGAGAGCTTCAGGACCAAGAAGAGAACCACGAAAGAAGATGACCTAAGGGTTTGTTTGGGAAGATGGGTTGGGGTTAAAATAGTTATATAAGACAAAATAGATTATTTTAGCTTAATAAGACAAAACATCACATACAACACATAATCATTACATTTTTCTCTCACAAAAAATTTAAAAAAACTAAAAAACTTTTCCCAAATGAAATTTTTTAATCCCAAACTAAAATAACTAAAAAATCAAAAAAATTAAAAAACTAACTCACTTTTCAAACGAACTCCCTTCTCTCTCCCCCCTCTCTCTCTCTCTCTCTCTCTGTTAGATGTTTGGTGGTTTGGCCATTGTCATGTTATTCCTTCCTCTCAGCCATCAATTCAGTGGGTTGGTTGGTTGGTCCTTACCCACCTATTGGCGTCCCATGTGAATGTGGTGGCAATATCTACATAGAATAGGTATATCATCAACTTGACTACTTTTAAATTTTCAGTTTACGGATTTTTTATAATCTCCATTTTATGTCTATAAAGAATGATTTTTATCACATATTTGTAAATTTATAATTTTTTAAAATTAAAAAATTACTAAATTTAGTATTAAATAATATAATGAATATGAAACCTCTTCAATATAATTTATATTTTTAATTACTATATCCTTAGATTTTTATATTTTACTTATCTTTTAAACTTTAGTATATCATAATTAATAATTAAGTTGAAGCTTACTGCTTTTGACTGTTAAGTCTAACTGATGAGGCTTCCATATCCATCTCCTTATCTTTGACCAATATTATTTCACAACGATTTCTTATAAGTCTTAATAGTTAAATTTAATTTTTATCAAATCTTATTGAAAATAAATTTTAATATAATCACTATTAAAAATATTTTTTGTGATAATTTTTTACATATATCACTAAAAAATGACAATTAGTAACTTTTTTTTGTCACGATTTTTATAAATTGTTGCTAAAACTTACAATTAGTGACTTTTTTGTGACAATTTTCAAACTATTGCTGAAAGTTAAAAATTAGTGATGCTTTTTCATAACAATTTTTTAAAACTGTTACTAAAACTTATAATTAGTGACATTTTTGTGACAATTTTTAAATTGTCGTTGAAAATTAACAATTAGTAAGTTTTTTAATAGTGTAAAATGAAAATGTCATTAATTATCATAGGATTGATTGGACAATAATTTCACATAGTAGGACCTATACGTAAGTCTCCCTCCCTGACTTTACTTTAAAAGGACTCACACGTTTACATTTCTGTCTCAAATTCTATCTTGGTTATGGGGGTCGCCTTTCATCAACCATCGGTTCGAATTTAAATGGATTGAGTAAAAATAATATGTATCTGTCTACTTAATTAACGTATGCAGATTGGACGGATCATGTAAGTTAATGGATAGATGTAATTGATTTGGCCGTTTAGACTTTATTATGTTATATTTTTTTTAAAACTATTTTAGAGTAAATTTTTATTATTTTGAGCCTTATTTGAGTCTAAAATTTTTTATTCTCCAATTTTTTTATAATTAAAATAAAGGTCAAACTTTTATATTTCATAAGTAATTAAAATTATTACTAAATAAAATGTATTCAAATTTTTTTATAATATTATTTTTTAATATACAAAGTCTAAAAATATATCATTATTTTATTAGGGAGTTGACTGATGAGGTTAGGTCAGATGGTTGTGTTGGGGAATTTTCAAAATGTATAGTTTATTTTTTTGGGTGCTTTAAAAACCTTCCATGTTTTCTTTGGAAAGCATAAAATAAGCTTGGGGACTTTGTCCTACATTGGAAAGAGAGCAAAACATAGGACACTTAATAAAGTGCTACATGGAATATTCTTTTGAATATGGAATTATGGGATGAAAGCTAGTGTGCATGCACCCATACCGCAAGGATGGTGCTTCGCAGCATCCGCACATGCACACGCGTGCGTGGCGTGGGCAATGGGCAGTAGGCTGTGTGGCGTTTAATGGCGCACTTTGCACTTAGCATCAGCGCCATGAAGGCGCTTTTCTATTTGCATTGGACAGGTTGGAGCAATGACGTAGAATACAGTCAACTCCACGTGGCAGTGATGTATCATCCGTTGGCGATGAGTCAACCAACCGATCAAACGGTTGTATGTCCGATCTGGAGTGCGTTGATCATAGCCGTTGATTGGAGATGCGTGCGAACATACGGATGAGATGGCACCCGATCGTGATCAGGTGTGATTAATCAAGGCATTTATTCGATGTCAGAATGATCTGCACCATAGATCGTCGATCCAACGGTCAGATCTGATTGGATGAGATCAAGGGACATGACCATTCGATTAGATCCATCAAGGCCTATAAATAGGCTACGAAATTAGCCATTACATTCCATCTAAAATTTTGAAAAGCATTCCTGCAATTCTCTCTCTCTCTCTCTCTTGATTTTGAATTTTCGATCAAGAGTTTCTTAAGCAAATCTCTGTTTTTCTTATTGATAATCAAGTTCTACAGATTTGATTATCAGTGTCTTGGTTTCTTGATTATATCAAGAGTGTTTTGATCTATTGTCTTCAGTGCAGACGTCGATAGACTAGATCTTTAGATCAAGCTTCATTATTTGTGATTTCATTAATTAGTATCAATTAATACTAAAATTATTAATTAGTATCAATTAAAATAATCAAATTTTTTTCATTAAACAATCAAAAAAAAAAAAAAAAACATTACAAAACCCTACCCTCTGGCCCCTTTCTTCTCCTCCATTCATACGCTGCCAGCCCTCTTTCTTCTCCTTCTTTTTCTTCTCTATTTCAGACTAGCGACCAACTAGTTCTGCAAAACCCTAGCTGTTGATCTGCAAAACCCTTATGCTCTTTCTCCTCTTCATTCCAATCGCGAAGCTCTCCTTCGCGAAACCCTAGTTGCCGGTCTTAAATGACGTTGATGTAAAGGCGTTGATGTGCAAGCCGTTGATGTAGGTGTGGGAGGTGATGGAGAGAGAGCGAACGCCAGAGATGATTTCCGGTTTCAGATCGCGATGGAGAGAGAGAGAGAGAGAGAGAGAGAGAGAGAGATGAGAGCTCTCGTTCGTGAAATCCTAGCCGCCGGTCTGAAACGGCATTGATGCGCAATGGGAAGAGAGAGAGAGAGAGGAGAGCTCTGGTTCGTGTGTGTTTGTGTGTGTGTGTGTGTGTGTGTGTGAGAGAGAGAGAGAGAGAGAGAGAGAGAGAGAGTTGAGAACAGTGTTAAGGAGCCAGAAATTGCCCTTGTCTCTAAATCGCCTCTCTCTCTCTCTTTCTCTCTCTCTCTCTCAAGTGAATAGTGTTGAGAACAAGGCTTACAAAGTGAGTTTTTGGTAATAGTTGAAACATCTAAGGGGCATTTAAGTCATTACATGCCTCAACAAATAGCTGCGCGTATAATCAATTTTCAAAAGCACCTGGAAACCAACTTAACAGATTATTGCTGAAATGACTTAAGTTAAGCTATAATCCATCCCTCATAATTTTTACCAAACACTCCAACATGACTTATTTTAAGCTATAAGTTGATTTAAGCTGTAAATAAGTTTTACCACACACCTCTTATGTCTAGCTTCTAGTGGCATTCCAAGAGAATTAGTGCTTCTCTTTTACATTCCAATAATTGGAGAAGCACTTCGGCTATTTTCTTAATCCTTTTTCTTAGTTTCTTTTGCCTGGTAGCTTCTTTACTTTTATTTGGTAGCTTTGTTGGCATATTTAGATTCCATCTCTCTTATCATTTTGCTTACTATTAGTTTAGATGCATATATATATATATATATATATATCCCTTTTATGTAGAGCTTTCCATATCTTAACATCATCTTTTCTTTATTTCATTATTCTTTCATGTTTTACATCCATTTTTCATGCATAGTACTTGGCTCATTTTATCTCTCATTTCTTTATTTCTTATGTGATTATGTATGTGTGGGGATATATTTTCTGAATACCAACACGTGGCAAGGTGACGCCAACGTGTTAGCCGAGGTGCCACATGTTCTGGTTGTGACGCCGAGGTTATCTCGGCCAGTCGAGGTTATCTCCGAAGATATCGGAATCCGAGATAAATGGATAAGGGACAAGAGTCCTAGAGTAAAAAGGGAACTTTGCTAAGATAAGGATAAAGCTCTTAGGGAGTTTATCTTTATCTCTTGAGGAGTCCAAAGTAAGCACTAAATGGGAGCCCATAGAAGTCAGGCTTCTAGTGGGACTAGGATTGAGTTGGCTATAAAAGAGAGGCACCCCTGTGGGTCTAAGGTACGTAATTTATGCTTTGAGCAGTAAATTAAGCACTTGATTATCTTTGAGAGATATACTGACTTGATCGTCGGAGTGCCCCCGGGTGGTTGAACCACCGCCGGAGACTTCTCTTTCTGTTGCAGGTTAGTCAGAAGCCATCTATTCTGCCGGTGCTTTTCTAGCTGATTACTAGGCAGGCAGTGTGGTCAGAAAATCACTCACACAATTTGGCGCCGTCTGTGGGAAAGATAGGAGAATATATGGCCAGCAACGGACAGAAAGAAAAGATTGGGGACGACACTCCTGCTAGGAATGGGAGACCCATTGACCTTGATGTCACAGGAGACGAATACAACACAGAAACTCATGACCAGAATGCTGGCATAAAGAACTTCGGCCAGACTAGCAACGCACCAAAGAAACCAAATCGAAGTGGCTACTACAATGAAGAAGACCTCCACGTATAGAAGGATAGATGCCTGCGAAGGGACAAGGAGGTAAAAGAGATGGCAAACAAGTTGGCAGACCTGCAATCGGTCGTCAACTTTATGATGCAAAATAACGTCATGCAGCCACCATACCCGCTGCAGGACACGCCGATGCCAGCAGCCAATGCCCAAAAACAAGGACAGAAAGCAATAACAGAAGCCCCCCAGCACAACGGGAGCGAAAGACACTCTCACCGACCTTCCAAGGAGGTCGGACAAAGGGAGCCAAGAAGGGAAGAATCACGGAGGATGCAACACGCAAAGGAGGTAGACCCCAGAGGACATCGGCATGTTCAGGGGCAGGCACTGTGCTTCGACACAACCCATGGAGAAGGGTCGAAAGGGCTCACCACGAAGCCGAGAGTAGTATACCAAAGAGACTGAAGTCAAAAGATAGCCGAGCTCCTGGGCGGAGCAAAGAAGACTTAAGAGATTACCTCAAGAGGAAGCAGTAGAATGCTGAAACCGAGGTAACCTCCCCAGATAAGCCAAGAACACCATTCTCGGTGGAATTGGACAGGTTCGAGGCGCCGAAGAGATTCAGTATGTCGAGGTTTCAAATATACGACGGCAAGTCAGATCCCAACTTCCACGTCAGATTATATTTGAACTCGATGGCATTGTATAGTGGGAATGAGCCATTTCTCTGTAAAGTGTTCCCCTCATCCTTCAGGAAGATTGTATCAGATTGGTTTCACAAACTACCGAAGGAAAGTGTAAAGACTTGGGAAGGCCTGGCCGAGATGTTTGTGGCCCGGTTCGTGACAAATAAACTGCAGCCATTAAGGGTGGACGCATTGATGGCCCTGAGGATCAGTAAGGATGAAGGCCTTAGGGCCTATGCAAAAAGATACTATGAGGTATTCAACCAAATACCAGAGTCTAATCAAGAAATGGCGGTCGTATTATTCAAGAACGGCTTGAAAGACAACTGTCCGCTACGGAAGTCTTTGGCAAAAACTTTGCCAAAAAGCATGGAAGAGCTCATGGCAAGAATCGAGAAGTATGCCAAAGCCGAGGAAGACAAGTCAGCGAATAAGGAGATAAAACAGGAGAAAGGGAACGGCTCGCCGAAGCGAGGTCGAGGTAACAATGGAACGAGCAGGTAAGAGGCAGAACTAAGGGCCACACAAGCAGTAACAACCGTGTTCCGAATCCCAATTCCCAAAGTCCTAGATCAGATTCGGAACCAGCCCTATTTTAGAACACCAGAGAGGACTCTAGGAGAGTTCATGGGAAGAAACATTGGTAGGCATTGTGCCTACCACAATGTAGATGGGCATACGACTCAGGGTTATAGAGCCCTAAAAACATATTTGGAAGACCTGGTGAGACAAGGACATCTGAGAGACCTTGTTGATGAGACCAGGACAAGAGATGAACGGGCAAGATTGCCTCAGGCACCAGCAGCCCCACCTTCCCCAGCACAACAGCCACAGGCAGGAGGACCTCGGGTAATCAACGTAATCCACTCAAAGGTCAACGAAAACGAAATCTGAGGAGAGACCCAGAAGATAAAACACCTACAACATGTCTATCAAGACGGAGAGAAAAGACATTGGGCAGAACAGTATCAGGGACCGATGATAACCTTCATTGAAGCAGACCTAGAGATGGTCTAGTACCCGCATAATGATGCCTTGGTAGTATCCCTCCAGGTTGGGGAGTGCCAAGTGAAATGCATCCTGATTGACCAAGGAAGCTCTTGTGACATCATGTACATCTGATGTTACAAGGAGCTTGGCCTTCACCCAGATGACATGGAACGATCCAACGGCCCAATGGTCGGGTTCAATAAAACGCCGACATGGCCACTGGGAGCAGTAAGCTTGGAGGTGCAGGCTGGCACCAGGAAGATCAAGACAGAATTCACCATCATCGACACACCCTCCCCTTACAACATCATCTTGGGAAGACCATGGTTGCATGTGATAGGGGCAGTTCCCTCAACATTACATCAACTGTTGCGATTCCCAATATAGCATGGGATAGAGGAAGTCAGGGGCGATCAGCTGCAGGCAAAAAGTTGCTCCATGGCAGCAATGAAGTCTACTTGCAGTATACAAGAGCCAAAAAAGGCAGAAATTGAAGAAGAGGACGTGGAAGTCCTAGAAGACGTCGGCAAGGAGCCAGCCGAGAAGAGTGAAGAGGCACTGAAGAAAATCCTCGTCCAGGATGGGGATGAAGAACGCTTCTTTATTCTCAGCTCAGGCTTAGCTAAAGAAGAAGAAAGAGAGTTGGAAGCTTTTCTAAGAGCAAATATTGAGCTGTTTGCTTGGACACCTTACGAAATGCCTGGCATTGATCCCGAGGTCACTTGCCACAAATTGAATGTTGACAAGGCGGCCAAACTTGTAATTCAACGAGCTAGAAGACCGACGTTGATGCAAGTCGAAGCAGTAGAGGAAGAAGTAGATAGACTTCTGGAGGCTAGGGCCATTAGAGAAGTTCACTACCCGATATGGCTATCAAACACAGTGGTGGTAAAGAAGAAGAATGGTAAATGGAGGGTCTGCGTAGACTTTACAAGCTTGAACAAAGCCTGTCCCAAGGACAGCTTTCCTCTACCCAAGATTGACCAACTGGTGGACGCCACATCTGGACATGGAAAGATGAGCTTCCTAGATGCTTATAGGGGGTACCACCAAATAGCCATGTACCCCCTAGATAAAGAGAAGACAGCGTTTATCACCTCAAAAGGCCTGTACTGTTATAGAGTAATGCCTTTTGGGTTGAAAAATGCCTGAGCAACTTATCAAAGGTTGGTAACCAAGATGTTCAAACACCTAATTGGCCGAACAGTAGAAGTCTACATCGACGACATGGTGGTCAAGACTAAGGAGCATGAGGGTCATCTCGCTGATCTAAAAGCAGTCTTTGAAATCCTAAAAACATATTGGCTTCGACTCAATGCATCAAAGTGCGCATTCGGAGTTAGATCTAGTAAATTTTTAGGATACCTGGTGCCAAGGAGAGGCATTGAGGCTAGCCTAGATCAGATCAAGGCCATTTTAGAGTTAAAGAACCCAACGTCGGCAAAACAGGTGCAGATGCTAACTGGAAGGGCTGCAGCCCTGAACAGGTTCATAAGCCGAAGCTCAGACAAATGCAAACCTTTCTTCAAATTGCTGAAAAAGGCCATGGACTTTCTTTGGACGGAGGAGTGCGAAGAAGCATTAGCCAATCTGAAGAAGTACCTGACCACAGCTCCAGTCCTTTCGAATCCAGAACCTGGAGAGGAGCTGTTCCTGTACTTGGCAGTTTCAGACCATGCGATCAGTGCTGTACTAATCCGAGAAAAAAATGGGGAGCAAAAGATTGTTTACTATGTAAGCAAAATCCTGGCCAATGCAGAGACAAGGTATTTACCATTAGAAAAATTGATGCTGGCCTTAGTAATGGCCTCAAAAAAGTTGAACCACTACTTTCAGGCCCACAGGATTGTGGTACTAACAGAACATCCACTAAAATCCTTATTGCAACAAGGAGACTTAACAAGAAGAATTGCCAAATGGGCAGTGGCCTTGGGCCAGTATGACCTGGAGTTCAGGCCGAGAACAACAATCAAAGGCCAAGTTCTGGTCGACTTTGTGGCCGAGTTCACGCCAGAATCCACTGAACATCGGGCTCCGTTGAGCCAGGATGAATGACGTCCAAACAAGCAAGGAGAAGCCCAGCCTAAGGCAAAAGAACAAAGGAAAGAAAAGCTCAGACCCTGCAACATTTATATCGGCGACTCCTTTCGATTGTTCGTTGATGGGAGTTCAAACTGACAAGGAGCGGGGGTAGGAGTAGTATTGATATCACCAGATGGAGAGACATTAGAACAGTCCATTCGACTGGGGTTCAATGCCTCAAACAATGAGGCAGAATATGAAGCATTGATTGCAGGACTGAAGATGGCAGTAGCAGCAGAAGCAGATGAAGTAATAGTTTTTTGTGATTCACAACTTATAGTAAATCAGACAACAGGTGAGTTTGCAGCCCGAGATGAAAGAATGTCGGCATACGCAAAAGAGGTCAACAGACTGGCAGCCTTGTTTCAAAACTGCCGACTTCTTCAGGTTAGCTGAGATGATAACAGCCACGCCGACGCGTTGGCCAACTTGGCAAGTTCGATTCAAACTGGGAAAACAAGGACAATAATGATTGATTATTTGTCGGGCCCGAGCATAGAACCACCAACCACAGAACAGGAAGCAATGTGCGTAGACATGGGACCAAGCTGGATGGACGCAATTGTTGCATTCTTGAAAAAAGGAAAGCTACCAGAAGATCACAAGGAGGCACACAAGGTCAGATTGAAGTCAGCAAGATTCAATCTGACAGCAGAAGGCCATCTTTACAGAAGGTCCTTCATTGGACCCCTTTTAAGGTGCGTACACCCTTCACAGGTTGAAGACTTTTTATATGAAATTCATGAAGGAATTTGTGGAAGCCACATCGGGGGCAGATCACTAGCTCATAGGGCCATTACCCAGGGGTATTGGTGGCCCTTCATGCAAAAAGATACAGAGGCCTACGTGAAGAAGTGTGAACAATGTCAAAGGTTCAAGACTTGATACACCAACCCATTCTTGACCTCAACCTCAGATCAGCCTTGGCCATTTGCCCAATGGGGCATGGATCTTGTTAGGCAATTACCCCAAGCAACTGAGCAAAGGAAGCACTTACTGGTAGCAACAGATTACTTCACAAAGTGGATAGAAGCAGAACCTCTAGCCAAGATCCGAGATGTGGATGTCAAGAATTTCATATGGAGAAACATCATCACCAGATTTGGGATTCCAAGAGCAATAGTTGCCGACAATGGAACACAGTTTGACAGCAAGCTAATTAAGAACTTCTGTGCAAAGTTCAAGATCAAGAACTACTTCTCAACACCAAGTTTTTCCCAAAGCAATGGGCAAGCAGAAGCATCCAGCAAAGTAATCTTGGATGGAATAAAGAAGAGGCTGCAGGCAGCAAAAGGAAAATGGGTAGACAAATTGCCCAATGTACTCTGGGCATATCGAACTACGCTGAGAAGATCAACTAGGGAATCCCCCTTTGCCATGGCTTATGACACAGAAGCAGTCATTCCATTGGAGATCGGCATCCCTGGAATCAGAACCCAAGGGTTAGAAAACGGAACAAATGATGTACTCTTAGCCCGAGATCTAGATCTTCTAGAAGAACGAAGAGAGAAAGCTGCAATTCAACTCGCAGCGTACCAGCAACAGCTTGCCAGAACATACAACAAGAAGGTCAATCCCATAGAATTTCAGATTGGTGACCTCGTCCTAAGAAAAACTGTTGGCAACAAGAAGGATCCCAAAGAGGGCAAGCTTGGCCCAAATTGGGAGGGACCCTACAGAATCATCTCGGTATTGGGAAATGGGACATACCGGCTTGAAGATAAAGAAGGCAAAGAGTTGCCAAGACCTTGGAACACTTGTAATTTGAAAATTTTCTATCATTAGAATTCCTTTGTTCCTTCGCCATTTGCCGAAGTAAATAAATAAAGATTCAGTTCTATTTTCAAAATACTTGACATTGTCTTTGGAATAAATGCATAATGAGAACCCAAGTGGAACTCAGGTTCACATTAGGGGGCAGAGAGAAGAGGAATATGCTTAACACTTGTTGAAATTTGTGGACAATTTACAAGTTAAGTTAAGTCGAGATCATTGTTTAACACTTGTTGAAATTTGTGGACAATTTACAAGTTAAGTTAAACCGAAGTATTGCTTAACACTTATTGAAATTTGTGGACAATTTGCAAGTTAAGTTAAGCCAAGATCATTGTTTAACACTTGTTGAAATTTGTGAACAATTTACAAGTTAAGTTAAACCAAAGTATTGCTTACAAGTTAAGTTAAACCGAAAAGTACTGCTTAACACTTGTTGAAATTTGTGGACAATTTATAAGTTAAGTTAAGCTGAGATCATTGTTTAACACTTGTTGAAATTTGTGAACAATTTACAAGTTAAGTTAAACCGAAAAGTATTGCTTAACGCTTGTTGAAATTTGTGGACAATTTACAAGTTAAGTTAAACCGAAAAGTACTGCTTAACCCTTGTTGAAATTTGTGGACAATTTACAAGTTAAGTTAAGCCGAGATCATTGTTTAACTCTTGTTGAAATTTGTGGACAATTTACAAGTTAAGTTAAACCGAAAAGTATTGCTTAACACTTGTTGAAATTTGTGGACAATTTACAAGTTAAGTTAAGCCGAGATCATCGTTTAACATTTGTTGAAATTGGTAAGTTGAGTTAAACCAGCATGATGATTAAAGATTAGAACCAAGAAGTTTGTTTATCCGAGGTGTGTCACCCCGAGAAGATTTTACAAACAGGGAAGAGTATGTGAAAGACATGCAAAATATTCTAAGTATAGAATCACACTAGAGAAGTCAAGAAAAGACAAGAATACAAGCATTCAATAAAAGAAAAAGTTGCAATAGCATTCACCAAGGACAGGGCACATCGGCCATACAAAGGGTTTACATTGTTGCAAGAAGATAAAGAAGAAACAAAAGTACAAGAAAAGAAAAGAAAAACTTAAAGCTAGGGCTCCTCTTCACCGGTTGGTTGAATTTGGAGGTCAGAAGATTGGTGAGAAACCACCTCGGCCTCTTTCTCCGCCGCTATCTCGGCGTCAATTTCTTGCAGAGTTTCTTCAACAGTCTTGACCACGGAGGAGATGTCGGTTGAAGCATTCTCGGGAATAGCTTCTTGGGGAACCTCATCACCTTCCTCATCTTGAGTCAAGTCTAGGACTTGCTCATTCTGAAGAGGGGACTTGGCCCCGTCAGCATCTTTGGATTTTCTGATCAAACCCTCGTCTTCTTCTTCCTCGGCCTCATCCTTAGCATCAGATTCACTTGGAGGTGGAGTTGGAGGAAATGGAAAAGGAATGGCATCAGCGTTCCTCAAGGTGGAATCCTCAGGGACATTGAGTTTTTTTAGCAAAGTCATCCAACCAAGGGAGAAACCCTTGTTGCATGCTTGCTTAACTTGCTTTTCATAAGCTTCTGTCACATCGGCCATGCCCTGAGCATAGGCCTATTCATCGGTATCTTTTATTTCGGCCTCCTTGGTGGCCAAAGCATCTTGGAGCTCCCTCTGGGCCTGGGCCACTTTATCCTCAGCCTCTTTCAGCTGGGCTTGAAGAACTTTATTTATTGCCTTAGTGGCACTAACCTTCTCCTCGGCCTCATCTTTTTCTTTAATGGCGACTTCGGCCTGGTCCTCCAAAGTCTTCATCTTTGATTGAAGACCTTTATTGATTTTTTGAAGTGAAGAGCACTCCCTCTTCATGTCGGCCAATTTTTGCCGATTTTCAAACGATTGTAGAGAAAAAGAGTGAGCATGCTGGATGGCCTGAAAAGACAAAACACATGAGTTATTTCAAAAATTTTCTAAGTACATAAAGGAAGAAGAAAATTACCAAGTAAAAGGCACTTACTTGAATAGAACGCTGAAGCATCAACGCATAATTCTCGTACTCACTCAACTCGGCGTTGCGGTCCAGATCGCCGGGGAGGAGCAGAGCAGTGCTAAGCGCGACGCTGACATTTATGTCGTCGGCGCTGTCACTAGCCATAACGGGCTTATCTTCCAAGGTAATTTCAGGAGCCCAGGGGGCATCTAGTTTCTTGGACCCCGTGGTCGTTGTAGATGACCTCGGCCTTTTTGATTTAGAGGATTCAGAAGGAGGTGCTTCGACAGACCTCTTCGAAGGGACAGAGGCAGTCTATTGACTTGGAGCCAGTTTTGAGATTGGCAAAGTGTCCTTAGTCTCAACTTGAGTCACTTTCGCCATCGATTGAGCTTTCTTAATTCTTTTTGGTTTTGATTGGGGTTGGGTTTGTGCTGGCTGTTCGTCGATGGATGAAGGGATGTTGGCTAAAAGGTCTTTGGCAACTGGCTTTGCGCGGCCTATCTCGGCTGCAAGAACAAGACGTTGGTGACGTTTTCGTTGAGATGGTGGGATTAGGTATGGAGCCGAGGTTGATGGCTGTTCTGCTGGATCAGAGGTTGATCCTTGGTCTGTTCGGGATGTTGATGGGACTTGTGGAGTTGTGGCAGAGGGAGAAGATAAGCTCTTCTTCTTCTTTCTCCTGGAAACGTCAGGCAAAGCAGACTTGTATGTTGGAATAAAGTTAAGAAGCAAGGGCGCCCTCCGTTTCGGAATTGGTAGGTCCAGTAACTTCTTCAAATCCTTGCTGGGGACGAAGGATTGACGAAAGTTCTTTGGAGGCTGAGGAAGAACTGCAGGGATAAAAACAACACAGACATTAAGAAACAGATAAAGTATGCAAGACTTTAAGAACAAGCAAGTATGAATGCAGGGCTCTTACCATTACCCTCTATAAAGACTGATCGTGGGAGAGGGAAGAGATGGAGGTCTTCATCTGGGGCAAACTCCCAGTTCCCCGAGGTAATGAAATAATCGTCCCCAACCCGCTTGTTGGAGTCTGGGAGGTCGGCTACAATTTTGAATTCTGTGGACCTCGGCTTAAGGTAATAAATGTAGCCTTTTTCTTTTAAGTTAAGGCCACACATGGTATAGCAGTATTGAATATCGGCAAGGGTGATCCTAGCATTTTCCTATTTAGCTAAGGCTATGATACCGTTGATCACTCGATAAGAATTGATGGCAAGTTACATGAGGTTCAACTTATAATAATGGAGAACCTTGCGAAACAGAATGTTGAGTGGAAGCCGAAGTCCACACTCGATAAAGGCAACTACGGGGAAAGGCATAGAATCGATGGTAGGCATGATGGAGTCATCATCCCCAGCCAACCTCAGATGGACGTCGGCTAGGATTTCAAACTCCTGTCTAAAGTATTCTAGTTTGGATAGGGTGTTTACCCTATGTTTCCACATACCTATGATATCGGCTTAATCAAGGAGGATGGGTTTTAGAAGATGTTTTCAGAAGGTTATTGGGACCTCGGTAAACACCTAGGTAAGTACAGGTTTCAGTTTTTTCCTAAAGTGTGGGTTCTACAGACAAATCCCAAACCTAGGTCTATGGAAACAAGGATTGAAAGCACAGATCTGGAAAAGATACACAAAAAATAGAAAACAAGAGCAAGTTTTAGAAACACGAACTGAGATAAGCCATCAAGAACATGAAGAATACAAGAGTATATGGCCAAGAACAGTAGCAAAAGTGCAAAGAAGTGGTGAAACAGTGCGTGTGTTCAAAATGTGGGCAAAGGAAAAATCATGGGATAAATACGTTCAGATATATGATTCACGAGTTGAAAGCTTCAAATAATACAGTAATGGCGACAGCCAAGAGAGAATCATCAAAGAATTAAAAAACGAAAGAAGCAGTAGCTTACCAGGAAAAAGGAAGCCGGAAAGGGATTTGCCGATGTCCTACGACGGCAGCCGACGGTGGAATCAGCACGAACCTAGCCGGGAGAGAGCAAACAACGGAGGTTGCAGAGCTTTGGAAGCTTGGGCAGCGGAGGATTTCGAAGGAGAAGAGAGAGCTAGAGAGAGAAAGGGCTTTTTCAGAAACAAAGAATAAAGTGAAAGGGAAAAGACAAAAACCTGTTTTGTTAAAAACAGAAACGGCAGCAAAAATGTAATCAATACGCCTAGAAAAGCGAAGGCGTCAGACGGCGTACGTGAAGAAAGAGGCGGCTAACAGGCGTGTCGCGTGTACGGACCAGTAAGAAGGAAACGCGTGGCTAAAACAGTTGGATTGAAGTGCATGACAGCTCATACACGTAAGGAGGATCTTGGAGATCTTAGAAGGCATGTCGGCCTTAATGGATGATCTCGGCTGGGAAATTTTAAGCCGATGTACTAGAAGAAAATACAGTTATAGGTTCCATCATCTCAGAAATGCCAAGGTAATAGAACCTAGGGGGCAGTTGTGGGGATATATTTTTTGAATACCAACACGTTGCAAGGTGACGCTGACGTGTTAGCCGAGGTGCCACGTGTTCTGGTTGTGACGCCGAGGTTATCTCGGCCAGTTGAGGTTATCTCCGAAGATATCGGAATCCGAGATAAATGGATAAGGGACAAGAGTCCTAGGGTAAAGAGGGAACTTTGCTAAGATAAGGATAAAACTCTTAGGGAGTTTATCTTTATCTCTTGAGGAGTCCAAAGTAAGCACTAAATGGGAGTCCATAGAAGTCAGGCTTCTAGTGGGACTAGGATTGAGTTGGCTATAAAAGAGAGGCACCCCCGTGGGTCTAAGGTACACAATTTATGCTTTGAGCAGTAAATTAAGCACTTGATTATCTTTGAGAGATATACTGATTTGATCGTCGGAGTGCCCCCGGAGACTTCTCTTTCTGTTGCAGGTTAGTCAGAAGCCATCTATTCTGCCGGTGCTTTTCCAGCTGATTACTAGGCAAGCAGTGTGGTCAGAAAATCATACACAGTATGCTACCTCATATCATCAGATGGTTCATATATTATATGCTAGTAGCCTAATCTTTAGTTACATTCTAGTGCATGTATTGCATTATTTCTTTGTATATAGGATCATGCATATTTTTTAATAATTTTCGCTTAGCTTGGTACAGATGAGTACTAGGTGAACTTCTTTCATCTTTGCATCCCTATTGTGTACATTTTGCTTACTATGTTTAAGATTTTATCATGAGACTATATGCTTATTTGATATATCTCTATGATTTGATGAAAGTTATTTCGCTTAAGTTAGGATGATCTTGATTTCTATGTATGTGGACTCATCTTCAAAATCTTTTTTGAAATGCATGAGATCAAAACATTTCAAAGTAAGTGATTTAGTCTATACTTTCTTGCATTACATAGTAATTTTAGTATTAATAACCGGAATATGGACATATATTGATAATGAATCTTATATTTAGAATTAATGGAGGCTGATCTTTGATCCCGTGAATGGGGATGCTCAATTCATGACATTCTTCCTTCATACCTGAGTTCTCAAGTTGAGACTCTTTGGTTGTGAATGACAATGGTCTTTGGCACGAGTCATGGGTTTTCTAGTTTTCTCAAAAGATTAGGTAGCAACTCTAAGTATGGTGATGCAATTCATTTTCGGCATTTCTTGTGATTGGTGGATTTTCTATAGGTTTGTCAGATCTGAACTCTTATTCGGTTTCACATTGTACTCGTGAAACCAAACCCGAGGGTTTGACCTGTCGAGCGCACTCGGACACCCCGTCCAAGAGATCTCACAAAGATATGTTTGGTATATATGTATTTTTAAAAACAAGTGACATGATTAGCAGTAGGTGGTTGTTGATAGTCGAAAATAGTAACCAAAAGTAGTTGTAGCCCATTGGAGGTGGTTGGTACCAATGGAAAGTGATTGTTAGTGGCTAAAGGTGATTGCTGACAATTAAAAAAAAAAAAAAAAAAAAAAAGGTTTGAGCACTACAAAAAAATTACTTTTTTGCGACGACAAAATGTCGTCGCAAATACCCAAAATGCCATCTCAAAAGGTTTTTTGCGACGGCAACTGGCTTTTTGCGACGACAAGTGGGGGGTCGCAACAAAGGGGGTTGCAAAAGGGTTTTAGCGATGGTATAACGCTGTCGCCTTTTTTTTGCGATAGAAAAATGATATCGGCATTAATGAATGAAAATCTGAGATTTTTTTAGACGGCACTGTGTTACCGTCGCTAAAAGGATTATTTGCGACGGCAAAAACACCGTCGCTAAAGGGTTATTTGAGACAGCACCTGATGCCGTCGCTAAAGTACTATTGGCGACGGCAAATAACACCGTCGCTAAAGGTCTTCCTTTTCAACCAATTCTCCTATCTTTTGCGACAGCATTACTACCGTCACAAAAACCCCTGGTTCTATTTTTGTTTTTGAGACGGTGTGTGTGGTGTCATCTCAAAAAAAAAAAAAAAAAAAAAAAAAAAAAAAAAAAAAAAGAAGCTGTAATTAAATTATTAAAAATATAAAAATAACCTGTATTAAATGAAAAATAACTATAAACAAAATTGATAATTACATAATAATATAAAAAATCCAGTATATAAATAAAAATTCATCCATAACTAAAAATATGAAAATTCATCCATACTTAAAAATATGAAATTGATCTTCCATTTTTTTCTTTTTGTTGTCATATATTGTACAAGAAAGACTAACTAAGCAGTAATATAAAGCTAACAGAAGAAAGGGCATCACTAGCATCATCTCACTAAAGTTTAGCAATAAGCACATATATCTTATTCACATCTTCATGTCTGCCATGGCACAGATGATTTCAAATGAACAGAATGGAAAGACAAGGGAAAATTACAGCTCTCAACACCGCCTTCTCCACTACTTTCACACTATGCAGATATTCTTCCTTCAAGTCATCCAGTAGCCAATTACAAACCCTGAAAAATAAGGATTATATTAAAACTAGACTAAAACAAAAAATTTAAAACTAAAATGTGCATCCCTTGAAACCATCATTAGTCTAAATTATCAAAACACACCGACAGTTCTCCAAGTCACAAAATCATACACCTAAACACCAATCCCGCAACAGGTGACAAACATCAAATGTCTAAAATAAAAGTCACTACATTAATATGGCAATGATATCACAACAATTCAAACTAATTGGACACTAGTACATGAAATTAAATCCTACAAAACTAACCCAATTAAACATGCTTCCTGGAATACAAGATAACTACATTTGATTACCATCCATGCTGTGATGAACTCAATTAAAAATCCCACAAACCAGATTCAGCTCAACTCAACAAAGTCTGGAATTTCAAATTAAATTCCACTGAAATCATATTTCAACAAATTGGATAGCTTTAATTTCCATGGAACATATTAGCACACAAAAACCCATTTGAACTTGGGATACAACATTACTACCACTGTACTATTTAACTTTAAACATGAGATAGAACTTAATACCCTTCAACCCTTGGAAAAACTGTAATCACGGTATGATGTAGTTATTGCTATCTTCAAATTTCTGATTGAACACTCACTGAACTTTCGGACTCTCGCAATGGACAACAATACCGCAACAGTAAAATGGTTAAATGCCCGAAGATCTGATTTCACCAAACCCATAAATTCAGATATGATTTGAAAATCTACTAGTCTGTAAGGTTTTAAGAGAAGCTTACAAAAAAATTGAACATGATCAACATGAAGAACATATAAATACACATATGGTAATATGTGAAAAACTGAAATGTAGAACAATAAATTCAGAGTTTGATACCTGAAAAGACTTTCAAAGCCCTATAAATTCAAGAAGCCACCAAGGACCTACAAGAAATTAAGTATGTGAGTAAAACAAGAAATGGATGAATGACAATTGAATCAGGAAGCATATTGACCTAAACAATTCAAAACTGGACCATCGAACCGATCAGAAGCAATAAAAACTTGTAATTAATCTAGAAAACAAACATATTGTATGCATTGATTGGGTTTTGAATTGAAACTTTGGGCACAAAGGGGCCCAATTTAGGGGTTTATTATTATTATTATTATTATTATTATTATTATTATTTAGCATATACATAATGCAAACACTTCCAGAGCTCAAAAGTGAGACTGATAACAATAACTTACAGCAAGACAAAGATTAAAGGGCCAAACCCCAAAAAGCTATTATAGCATATATATATATATACATATACACACAATTAGTATGCAGATAAGAACTATATATATAGAAATTGATAGAATGCATTGAAACCCTGCTGAAGTAGTACTAGCAAGTTAAAGAGGAGAGTGAGAATGAAACCCTAGAATGAAAAGGTAAATTTGATGCACTAAACAAGGTACATTTTGAGATCAATCAAGTGACACTAAATTACTTGAAGAACTACACGAACTCAATTTAGGAATTTTGGGGGTTTTGGGTTTGGTTATGCTTTTTCTTCCTATTTGTACACGAACTCAATTTAGGAATTTTAGGAATTTTGGGTTTGGTTATGCTTTTTCTTCATATGCTTTGAACAATTACAAGAACAGTTGAACATAACTATTTGTACGCTGCAAATAAGAAAATTTTAAGTGTTTTTGTCATGTATAGAGGTATGTGCAAATGTTGCCATCAAACCAATTACCTCCCAGAATACTTTTGATTAACATCTTCCCCTCCAACCCTAGTTGTTCCAAGTCCACCACCAAGTCTACGAGGACGCCAGTTTGGAACAGTTCTACCACGTTCAACATCCACAAGCACCCTTCTGTTATCAAGCTTTTGCCCATCAGCTTGTTTATATGCAGCTGCATGACATACATGAAGCAGTCAGAATCAACATATGACATAACCGCAAAAAATAAAAACAAATTAAACTACTGCAAACCTTTCATATCATCCGTATGCATGTACTCAATGAAAGCATAGCCTCTAGGTTTATTTGACTCTTTATCCGTAACCAGACGAATCTGCAACTCAAAGGATAAAATAATGAGCTACAATTAAGTAGATGCATCAGATTTGCAGCAAAGAAACAGGATCAGATCAAAATGCTTTTTTAATTTTATCAACGGACAGTTCTACTAAACAAAGCTGGAAAGAGTAAAATCCTAAATGGCACGGCAGACAGGCACTATGCCTCCACATTAGCTGTGCTCACCTTAATTCTTACAGCTCCCCCAGGCAAGATGCATCACCACCACTACTAGAGTTGTAGAAAAACCGATGTATGTGGCCAATTTACCAGTTGATAACCTCCCCTTACTAGGGATTATATATACATATACATATATATAATAACTGAACGATTATAGAATAATATAGGAAATACCAGGATATCTCTCCAACTGCTGATATGTTTTTGATAGCCTTTAAATCCAAAGTAAATTTTTAGTAGTAGGAAATGCATGTAAAACTTAAATAAAGAGAAAGAGAAGCTAGTACTCCCTAGCGTTTACCTACTTCATGAAAAAAGTTGTCAATCTCCTTTTGTTGCTCCAAAAAAAGACCAAAAGACACAATGCATCAGTGCTGTGCTCAACTTAAAATTTTCAACCATTTGTGCAGGTGGCACCCTATGAATCTGGTACTCAAAAATAGTCTTGAGTGTACGGTGCTGCTCGGGTCTTGGTCTGTCTTGATATCTGGTGCCGCACGGTGCAATAAAAACCACTCCGGTACGTCTGGCTCAGTAGGGTATGGCATGGGTACGGCTCGGGTATGGGATGGGTACTCCTTCGGTACGTTTTGGGTACGTCGGGGGCAGAAATCAAATTTTTTGAAAATTTCAGGGGTACTGGAGCAATATTAACAAAAATTAAAAAAAAAAAAAAAAAACATGTATACTGTATATTCGAATGCCCAAATCTCATCACAATTTTCCCTAATCTCGTCGAAGCAAAGAAAGGCATAGATCGACCAGGTTCTGCAACTTCGAAGACTGATCGGCTTCGACCCACACCCTCATCTTCAATCCTCACTCTCGTCTGTGACTTCGAAACAGATCGACTTCGACCTTCACTCACCCTCATCTTTGACTTAGACCCAGAGATTCGACCCTCGCCTCGTCTTCGATTTCGACTCTCGGCTACTTCGACTTCGACTTCGACCCTCGACTTCGACCCTCCTCTCGTCTTCGACTTCGACCTCACTGTTTTGCCCTAATCTCAGAGGTATACGTATCTCTCTTCTCTTCTCTTCGTATTTATTTATTTTTTTTTTTTCTTGTTTTATCTTTAGTTATTATTATTAATACTGAAATGTTTCATTTTTATTTATTATTATGAATATTAATATTTTTAGTTATTATTATTAATATTATTTTTAGTTATTATTATTAATACTATTATTATTAATACTGAAAATGGTAATAATAATATTAATCATAAATGGCAATAATCATAAATATTATTATTAGTTATTAATAATAAAAAATTTGAGATGAAAATGCTAATAATCAAAAAAATTAGTGATTTATGAAAAATTGAAAATGCTAATAAGCAGTTTAGTTAAATTAGATGTATGGACTGAATTGGTGTTGGTTATGTTATGTTGAATTCAAATATATTAATATTTGTCTTTTAGTTTTATAGTTCTCTTTTTAGTTTTGATATTTAACTTCAATTTGTAGGTTGGATCTTTTAACCATAATAAAAATAAAAAAAAATATATCAGCGTACCGCAGCCGTACCCGTACCCTACTTTTTTGGGATTTTGCCGTATCGACGTACCCGTACTGTACTCGTACCCGCACCCGTGCTTCATTGGTGGCACCAATTTTGGACTTGAAATGGTTACATTGGTAAAAAAATTAAGGAAATGAATTCTACCATTCGCGGAACAACACAATTGTTACCTTACCAAAGACATAGCTTGTAACACGAACCTTACAACTAGAACAGTACCTAGAAACTAACGAAAAACCAACTCCCAAAGACATTCAAAAGGATAGCCGAAATAAACCGACATGCTGATGTGGACAAAAGCAACAATACCTGTGCAACTGTTCCAAAGTAGATTGACCATCACCCATTATAATTGAGATCAAAGTGATGCTCATTCATTCTCATTTCAAACACGACATTATCACATGATAGATCATGCACTATACATCTCTAGTTGTGCATACCATTTAAATACAAAACTTGATATTATAGTCCATTATAACAATCAAGTTAGGCAAAAATATATGCTGTAAATGAATTTTCCTAGCCACTAGTAACACCAAATTGTGGGGTCCCACAGAACCTTTTCAAATGCAAAATCATGTTTGAAAGGCTAATAATCTCAACCAAAAATATGCAAAATCAACACAGGAGAGAGAATCTGGAAAGGCTATGAAGAAGCATGTTTGATAACCATGATAAATTAATCATGTTTGATTTCCAATCTAAATGATAAATTAGTAAATAATAAAAGTAAACTTAAAAATCAATTAATGAATTTATGGATACATAATTTTTGGTGGTGATGGACAGGATATTGGTTCTATATATACATAATTTTTTTTTTATTACAGGAAATGAATTTATGATTAACTTTATCAATATATCCTTTGATTAGGAACAGCTGTAACAACCACCCCGAAATGAGTTGAGTAGTTCCATCAAAAATCTCTTTCACCATTTAAGGTTGTTTTTTTCCCAACTCACAAAGAAATAAGAATTCTAAATTGAAGTAAGAAGATAAGAGAAGAGAAGAGAAGAGCAGAGAAGAGCAGAGAAGAAGAGAATAGAAGAATACCTTCGAATCGATGATTCGATCGTTGTTCGCCGCCATTGTCACCGATCGCCGCTAGCTACCACTGTCGCCGATCACTGCTAGTCGCTCGCCTCCGAGAGAGAGAGAGAGAGAGAGAGTGTGTGTGTGTGTGTGTGTGTGTGTGTGTGTGTGTGTGTGTGTGTGTGTGTGTTTTGCTTTGAAATTATAGGGCTCTACAAACTTGAAAGAAAATGAAAAAAAAAAAAGGGGGAGGGAGGGGAAAGACGGGGAAAAAATTGGGTGAAATTAAGGTTTTGTTTGGTTTAGATTTTCGGAATATTTTTAATATTTTGATTTTCGGAATATTTTTAATATTTTAATTTTTAAATATTTTTAATGTTTATACAGGGCCTAAAAAATTAATTGACAAAAAAATTAATTGACAGAAAATAATTGACATAGAAGTTGTTTGAAAAAAAAAATGATTTGAAAAAAAAAATATTCAAAAAAATTACTTAAAAACAATTAATTGAAAAAAAAAACATTTTTTTATTTGAGTATTTTAAAAATAGTTTGGTTATGACTGTTGATCAAAAATACGGATATCGAGTTATGAGTTGTGTATTTGATTATCAATTATAGCTTGAATTAAGTTTTGAAAATTATTTTGAAAACTCATCACCAAACAATTTTTTTTATTTCACATGTCACATCAAACTTTCAAAACTCAATTCCACATACAATTCAAAACTCAATTCAACACTCTATTAAAAAATCATAACCAAACAAATTTTTTGTAATAGAGGAGAGGGAATGGCAGTAGTGGTGAATGTAGTGGATAAAAGGTAGTGGTGGTGGTGGTGATGGTGAAGGAGATTAGTGATGAAGTTGTGGTAGTGGTATGGGAGATGGAGTGGTGGCGGTGGAGGAGAGGTAATAGTAGTAGTAGTAGTAGTAGTGGTAGTAGTAGTGGTAGTGGTAGTGGTAGTGGAGTGGTAGCGATGGTGGTAGTAATAGTAGTCGTAGAGGTAGAATGGCAACAGTGGCAATAATAGTGGTAATGGAATGACATTTTGCAGTAGTGGTGAAGGTGGTAGAGGAGATGGGTGGTGAGAGAGAGATGAGTGAGAGACAGATAAAGAGAGAGAGACAGAGACATAAATAGAGTAATGAGTGAGAGAGATATAAAGTGGTCGCTAAAAGTGCATTTTCTTGTAGTGGAGAGCTCGGTAAATAGAGAAGAATGGAAGGAGAGAGTGAGCAAAGTGAACACAATAGGAGAGAGAGACAGACTGTAATAACCCGACCATCGTATGTGATTGTGTAATATATTTTAGTCTGTTATTCCGAGCCTTCAAATACTTAATGTGATTTTTTTTTTAGAAAGATTAAATTTAGGTACATAGATGTTATGAATCTAACACGTATCTGTTGGGCAATGAGTGTATCTGTTACACTTAGAGTGGGTAAATCAGAAATTGAGGGTCTTAGAGACTTGGTAATCTGAAACAGACTTCATATCTGGAATAGCATAATTTTTAGGTAATAATAAGCATGTTTGTAGAAATTTGATTCGGGGACGATTAAACGAATGGATTTTGTCTTATTCTCTCTCTCTCTATATATATGTGTGTATTCTTGGATTTGATCAAAAACAAAAACCCTCTTAAGTCAAGATAGCTCCTGAGAAGAAGAAAAGAGAGACTAAGGGAAGAAGATTGAAGGATTGAGTAAGAGTGCATCAAGAAGGTGGGGACATCTAGGAACTTAAGCTTAAGGTATGAAGATGTTCATATTATCCTCATAATCATTGTGTTGCTAAGTGTGTGTAAGGAATGAATTGGTAAGATGATCTTATATTTGCATGATTTGATTCAATTTGGAGTATCTACAAAGAAACTACACTCCTCTCTCAATTCTTTTGCTTGAATTCAATAATATAGCATGGTTTTGTGCATATATGGTTGTGTTAAAACTTCATGAAGGAACATGTAATTATGAGTCATGGTTGTGGGTTGTGAATTTGTGAGCAATGATCTACCTTAAAATCACATGAAACATGTATTTGATCTTTAATTACATGAATTTGAGACTTTAGATTATCAATTTATAGTTAAATTTTGAGGCCCTAAACATACCTACAAAAGGATGAAAATGTGCAGAATTTTCGGACTTTTTGGTGCGAAATCGCCCGCGTCACGGGCCTAAAACGCACGTCTCGAACCTCGACGTCTTGGAAAAAATGGCAAAATTTGGGGGTCAACACTGCTAAAAAGGCACGCACTGAGGCATCATCGCCGCACGCGTGCCCAAAGCCGAAAACGAATTCGCTCAAGCTTTGCGTGTTGGATCCTCTAATAATGTCAAAACCTACAATTTATGTTGTTTTAATGTTCGTTAATTCAATAAAGTAAGCGAATCAATCTTGATTTAACAAGAAAATAAGGAACTAATGTGATTCTTCTTTATGTGTTTAGGAAACACTTCAAGAGGGACTAGTGCACCGCCGCAACACAGTGAGTAATAGTATTGTAATGTACCTCTAATCAATAATTATTATTATTGACGTTATGATCCTTGTTGTAAGGCTTATGTTGGCATGAAGTTATATATATACGCTATAAGTGAAACACTATGAAAATTATGGAAACATTGAAAGAGGTTGTGAAGTTATGTACGTTATGTATGAAATCTTGTGAATTATGGAATGCATCAAGGAAATTGTGAATTTGTGAACCAATGTGGCCAAGGGCCATTTGTGAACTATGAACCAATGTGGCCAAGGACCATTTGTGAACTATGAACCAATGTGGCCAAGGACCATTTGTGAACTGTGAACCGATGTGGCCAAGGGCCATTTGTGAACGATGAAGTTGTGGGGCCAAGGGCCGATGTGTGAGATCTGAATTTATGAAATTGTGAACTTGTGAAACAAGATGGGCCGAAGGCCAATGTGATAATTGTGATTCATGAACCCAATGACTTTTTGTGGATGTATGAACTCCTCAGGCCAAGGGCCAAATTGTAAAATTGTGAACCGACAAAGTTGTCTGACAAAGCTTTACAGAGGCAGACTAATTACATGATTACTGCATTAATTATATTTTACATGCATGTAAGTACTATTGTTCACTGAGCTTAGCTCACCCAATGTTATGTCTGTTTCTGTAGGTAACCAATCAAGAGGTCGACCTTAACTCGGCACCGCCATACTTTTGTCAGCCTAAGCACAGTCAAGCTTTGGGTCGGAACCATACTTTTGTGGAGTTATTAGACTATAGCTTATACTCTAGCTATTGGCTTGGGTTGTTATGTACATAATATTTTTGTTATATGCCCAACCATGGGGCTGGATCTGTATATGCATGTGTATAACTAGCTCTCAAATGTGTATCACTTTTGGCCTATTCGGCTTTTGCAACGTCTATGATCCTGGCATGGTGATAGTAGCTCAATGGATGTCTTATTTTCTTATATTATAGTATGATCTATTATAGCTTCCGGTCAGGCCCCTATTTTACGTCAGGTTAAGTGCCCATTCCTGTAAAGGTCATGCCCTAAACTTTTAGGGGCGAGTTGGGGACGTGACACAGACAGACAGACAGACACAGAGACAAAAGAGTGAGAGACAGATAGACAAACACAGAAAGAAAGAGAGAGGGAAGAGTAATGAGTGAGAGAGAGACAAATGGAGAAAGAGATAGAGAAAGATAGATAGACAGAGAGAAAGAGATAGAGAGAGACAGACAGAAAAATAGAGAGAAACAAGAGATGAGCGAGAGATAGACAAAGAGAGAGAGAAATAGAGCAAAAAGAGATAATCGAGAGAAAGACATAGAAAAAGAGAGAGACAAAGAGAGAAGAAAGATGAGTGAGAGAGAGAGATAAAGAGAAGAGACATGAGCGAGAGAGATAAAGAAAGAAGAGAGAAGAGAGATGAGCGAGAGACAAAAAGAGAAAGAGACAGAGATAGAGACAAAGACAGACATATAGAGAAGAATGATGAGTGAGAGAGAGAAAGAGAAGAGAAAGAGAGAAATAGAGTGAGAGTGAGAGACAAAAAGAGAGAGAGAGAGAAAAGAGATGAACAAGAGAGACAGAAAGAGAGATAGAGAGAAGAGAGATGAGAGAGACAGAGAGAAGAAAGAAGAGCGACAGAGATAGAGAGAAAATAGATGAACGAAAGGGACAGAGAGAGAAAAGAGATGAGTGAAGAGATAAATGAGTGAAAGAGAGAGAAAGAGAGAGAGACAGATAGACAGACAGATAGAGAGAGAAGAGTGATGAGAGAGAGAGAGAAAGATGAACAAATGGGAAAAAGAGATAGACAAAGAAAGAGAAGGAGAAAAAAAAAGAGAGCGAAAAGAGATAAAGGAGAGAGAGACAGAGATAGAAGAGTGAGAGAGCGAAAGAGATAAAGAGAAGAGATAGAGAAGAGAGACAGAGAGAGAAGAGAGATGGGCGAGAGACACAGAGAGAAAGAGAGAAAGACAGACAGACAGACAGACAGACAGAGAAGAGTGATGAATAAGAGAGAGAAAGAGAAGAGAGACAGAGACATAACAAGAAAGAGAGAGACAGAGAGACAGAGAAGAGTGATGAGTGAGAGAGAGAAAGAGAAGAGAGATAGAGAGAGAGAGAGAGAGAGAGAGAGACAGGAAGATGAAAAAATGGGTGAAAAGAGAAATGTTATATCAAGAGAGTAAAACGACGTCGTTTTTTATTTTTATTTTTATTGTGACAGAAAATACTATTGCATTTATTTAAACCATTTTGTGACTATATATATATGAAGCTGTCTCAAAGCCATAATATATATATATTTACTTCTTTTTTTTTTTTTTTTTTTTTTTTTTGGCAACGGTACCCATTACAGTAGCAAAAAGCTCCTCTTTTTTTTTTTTTTTTTTTTTTTTTTTATGACCGGTCTTGTCATAAATACTCTATTTTTTTTTTTTTTGCGACAGCAATTTCTGCCATCACAAATACTCTTCTTTTTCGCGACAGCAATTTCTACCGTCACAAATACTCTATTTTTTTTGTGACAGTAAGTTGTGCCGTCGCAAAATGTCACATTTTTTGCTACGGCAGGTTGTGCCGTCTCAAAAAGTCACATTTTTTGCGACGACAAATGTGCCGTCGCAAAAAGTTCTGTCTTTTAAGCCCAAATTTCTTGTAGTGGAGATGGTTGTTGATTGCTGAAGATGGTGTTCGAAGGTGGTGGCTAATCAACAAAGGTGATGGCTGAAGGTGTTTTTTCAACAAGATATAACAGTTACCAACGTAAGGTGGTTGCTAGAGAAGGTCTCCGACGATAGTGGTTAGAGCTGGTGGTAGTGATGAGTAGTAAGTGACATCCATTTTTTTTTTTTTGATCTTAAATAAGTGAAATTAAAAAAAAATTTTGGCGGTTATAAAATTTTAATAAATTTTTTAAATAATTTTTTAAAAAAAATTAAAAAATAGATACTAATGAGTGTTTTATTATAATTTTCAATTTTTTTTACAAGTATAAATAGTAAATGACAAATATAAGAGGAAATCGTTGAAAAATCCACTCTAACAATTGTGTAAGATATTAGGTCCACTGAATATTTTTTATTGATGACAGATCCATATTTTGTGAAATAGTTTGGTGAGAAATCCTTTTATTTATTTTGAAAGACATTTTGTTTCCAATTTTATCCCTTAATTTATCTGTTGACTTTTGATGACTATCTATCCATCCAATTTTTTTTTTCCTATATGTTCAATTTTTTCCCTATCTATTCAATTTTTTCCCTATCTATTCAATTTTTTACCCTATATGTTTAATTTTTTAATCTTTTCAATTTAAATTTCCCTCGTCAGTTTAAATATTTAATCCAAATAAAATTTTATCTGTCCAAATTTATTATCTGTTCCAAATTTTTATGTGACGCCCCAAATTTTTTTTTTTTTTCTTTGAGACATCATAAGACTTTAACTAACAATAACTTGCTAGATAAAATTTTAACTACTAATTAGGAAATTTTAAATTCTTACATAGTCAAAGTCCAACAACCAAATAAAACTACAAGTTCACACACAACATCACAACATAGTTAAATACTAATACAAGAAATAACATGCTTTTATTTTGATAAGATCTTGGCTCTAAGTTAGCCAAGGCTCGATATTAGCAGCAACTCCCATTTTAGCTTCGGTTCCTTCTTCAGCATAATCTGGCATGAAACGCCAGGACAACAAAATATATGCCATGAGTTTTGCAACACAGTAAGAAAACATAACCAACCTACCATTCTTTTTAAGAGAAAAATAATAAGATTCTAAACATGAGATAACAATATAATTGTACACATAAATTACAACCATTAGGATAATTTTCAGTAATTTTAATAAATTAGGTGACACTCGAAATCTCACCAAAGAGATTTAACTTACCAATCACCAAGCATGGCAACGGTTAATTTGAAACCCTCCCTTGGTCAAATATTTAAGTGTTACCAATCGTAACTACCAGGGATGCCCACGTCCGGAGTTATATACTCAAGTAGTGGCATCCGTGGTCTGTCCCAAGGAACCGGTCTGCCAAGGGTACGTAACCTCCCTGTGTGCCACCTGCACATCCATCCTTATTCCAAAACCGAATACCGAAAAGGATTCAAATAAGTCCCGTGCTATCTTAGGATTTCGCGACACAATTTACACGAGAATTCTCAAAACCAGGGCTCACCCTGAATACCCGGTATTAACCCTTCATCAGTAACTCATTATATACCGTTAATCCTTTTGGTTAATTTATATATTAAACACAAATTATTTAAATCTCAATCACCAATAACGTTATACCAACTAAAGAAAAACTTCCAACATAAAATATTATGCATGTCACCCAATAATAGTTCAATGTACAAAATTTAGTAAACAATTACTTAAAACCATGGTATAAACATAATAACTTAAATACAAGAAATAAACCATAAATGCACACCTGCACAAATTTTTGATTTACTAAATTAGACTAGTATAATATGAAAGTGGTGATTTTATCCTGTCTAGAAAAATTTTCAGAATATATATCTTGCAAGTAAAATTTTAAATACATTACTTATACAACTCTAAAATTCATATCAATCTACGGAATAATCCATAAACATGTTATGGCCATTTTTCAGAAAACATTTTCCAAAAATAAATTATAAATAATTCTTAAAAATTCCAAGGGTGTTTATGACACAGATTTGTCACCTTTCCTTATATTAATTCCATGCTTAAATTTATAAATCAAACCCATAATCTAAAAATTTATCATGAAACTAGACTTCTCAAATTTCATCTTTTAGTTAGAAATTACCAGATTTGGCTTAGTATAGAATTTTAAATAAATTTTCAAATACATGGTAAAATCTGTCACACAGTTTCAGATTTAGTTAAAAATTTGTATAAATTCGTAGAAAACTCAAAAATTGTTTTCAAAAATTTATGGATAAACTAGACATCATTATCAACAACTTTGGAGAAGAAATCATCTCGAAATTTTGAGTATAAAATTATCTGAAAATTCGGGTAAACATGCTGGCAGATTCAAAACAAATTATTCTCAACACAGTTTCAGATTTAGTTAAAAATTTATATAAATTCGTAGAAAGCTCAAAAATTGTTTTCAAAAATTTATGAATAAACTAGACATCATTATCAACAACTTTTTAGAAGAAATCATCTCGAAATTTTGAGTATAACATTTTCTAAAAATTTGGGTAAACATGCTGGCAGATTCAAAACAAATTATTCTCAACACAGTTTTAGATTTGGTTAAAATTTTATATAAATTCGTAGAAAGCTCAAAAATTATTTCCAAAAATTTCTGGATAAACTAGACATCATTATCAACAACTTTGTAGAAGAAATCATCTTGAAATTTTGAGTATAAAATTATCTAAAAATTCGGGTAAACATGCTGGCAGATTTAAAACAAATTATTCTCAACACAGTTTCAGATTTAGTTAAAAATTTATATAAATTCGTAGAAAGCTCAAAAATTATTTCCAAAAATTTCTGGACAAACTAGACATCATTATCATAGGAATAAAATCTGAAGATTCCAACAATAAAAAAAATGAGAGGGTTGGAAGGGTTTTCTTACTTAGTAGTAGGGTGACAAAATGGTTGAGAACTTTGGTTTCCTTAACCTCCTACTTTTCTTCCTCTCCTACTACTAAACTTGGTTGCTTAAGAGATTTCTCTCCTCACTTTTTTTTTTTCTTCTACCGAATGCTTGCATGCACAAGGAAGGCTTGCATGCATATATATATAAAATGCTAGTTGAAGACATCTCTCTCTCCTCTCATTCTTTCCATTATTTTATCTTGCTCACTTTCTCAAAGTTCCAAGAATGAAAGCTTTCCCTAAATTCCAAGACGGATGGTGGTTTCTTTCCCTAAATTCCAAGAGGGATGGTGGTTTATGGTTCCTATACCACCATGCAAACAAGCAGGTGGCATAGCTACGAACATCTCTTCTTCTTCTTCTTCTTCTTCTTCTTCTTCTTCTTCTTCTTTTTTTTTTTTTTTTTTTTTTTTTTTTTTTTTTGTGTGTATTTGTATGCGTTCTGAAAATTGATACACTAAGATTTTTATCTAAGGTATTTAGTAAGAATAATTATTATATTGAATCCTGATTAAACTAATTTATAAACAACAAATATTGAACACCCACAAAATTATTATTCTTAATAGGGTCTTTGTTAGTGATAGGATTTGGTTAATTTAAAACTAATTAATTAATTAATTTATTTATTTTCTTTCAAGAATAATTTAAATATGGGTTTTCACATTTTAACTATCTATTTAATTTTTTTTCCCTTTATCTGTCAAATGTCTGACCAAATTTGATTATCTGTTCAATTTTTTTCCTTTCTGTTCAAATATTTCTTCTCTCTCCCTATCTGTTACAATTTCTTTCGTTATCAACAAACAACAACAACAAAGAATCAACATATTCAATATAACATGTGAAAGTGCTTTGAATTCAATTTCCTATCTGTTTACTAAACATATTTTCCTTATCTGTTTAATTTTTGCTCTCTCTATCCACTTTTTTTCTCATCTCTTCTCCCTTCTCTATTCTTAGTGCTTTGAATTTCTAGCCACTTGTTTATGACTCATCAAAAAAGAAGAAGAAGATTATGAGAAATCCAAGAACAAGATATAAAAGTCCAGACCGAACACGAATCTAGACCAAACATGTAGCCAGACCAAAAAAAATATTTTAGTCATTTTGCTATTTTTATTTTTAGGTGCATCTATGAAGAAATCTGAAGAAAAAAAGTTTCTAAGAAAAAAAAATGTGTTGGTTTATATGCAAAATGATTCAACAATCATATAGAGATGTAAATAGTAAATTTTAAAGCTCTAAATCATCATTCAATTACAAACAAATAATCTCTGAAATCTCTTGTAGCACCTTCTGTTGGACAATCTTCATTGTATTTGAAAATTAAATTCTGCTGTGTACTTAACAACAACCAGAATACAGAAGAAATAAAGGAAATGAGAGAATTTGTTTGATTACAAAAATCAAACCAGGAAAATAAAATAAAATAAAGAAAAACATATTTTTATTTTGTTACATAAACAAAATCAAAATCTGATTTAAATAAAATAAAATAAAACAGAAAATAAATAACCAACTTACTTGATTAATTTATTGAATAATATTCTGATCAAGTCCAGTGTTCAACATTGTGTCCTTAAGACAGATTCGTCATCTCCACAGTGCTTTCAGAATACGAACGTCTATCTCCCAGGATAAAATGATCTATCAACAAATAAATACAGCACTATAATTTATTCGAACAACAAACACATTAAGTGTTTACACTCTTTCTTAGAAGAAAAATAATGCAGCAAAAATGTAGAGAAGGCAGACAATATTTACGACGAAATTATTGAATGAAAACATCAAATGAGGGCTAGTCTATTTATAGATGTAGTGGCACCCTTTTAATTTGAATTGAACAGGTATCATACTTGTATGAACAGGTACTGAACCTGTTGGTTTGAATTGGTACTGTTTAAGTTCAAATTCAAACAGATAAAACCGAATTGCACAGATTTAAATCTGTTCAGATTTTCTAAAATTTAAACAGATTCAAATCTGTACTAGTGGAAGAAAAACAGACCTAATTTTGAATTTTAATTTTTGAAAAACAAATTGGAAAATTTTGAATTTAATTTTAGAAAAATTAAATTCAAATATTTTTGGCTCAAAAAGATAGGTATTGGGTCGAAAAAGCCCAACCCAACCTTATACCACGCACCCGCGCCCAAGTCCAGTCGAGCCAGACAGATGGACGGCGGCAGCGCACGTGTGTGGTGATTTTTGGGTCCAATGGGTCTAGCCCATTTTGCCCATAACCTCCTTCTCTACAAAACTTGTGTACCCCTTTGGGCACACCCTAAGTTCCAATCCTATGCCTTATAAACCCACTCAAAACTTCCCATCAAATCAATGTGGGACAAGCCATTTTTCAAACCTTTAAGGATTTTCCACAAAAACTCCATTTCCATGGAGCACACTTTGGCTTCAATTTCTCATTCACTCGATAATGGTTTTGAGCAACCAAATACACCACGTGATTCACAACGTGGCATAGAACGCGTTACCACTTAGACCCGCCAATTTTGGCGTACAGGTCTCACCTAAATAATAGACCAAAGTTCGGAAAAAATTTTATTTTTTACCCAGAATTTCCAAACTAGAAAGAGAGAGAGAGAGAGAGAAATCACTATTCAATCTGACCATGGACTCCGAGACCAGGTCTACAACCGTGATTTCGATACCATCGTGGTTCTTGATCTAGATCTAGATTCTTTAACACAGTAATTGATGATAGGCAGCGCCTGAGTTGGATTCACCAACTACCTCAAAGTGCCGGAGAGTCTCTCTCATGAGCAATGAGAAAGGCGGCACGACGATGCGGCGGCTCGGCGACCACGGCGGCGGCGATCGCGTAGGCTAGCTGCATCAAGAGGTAGTCGTCGTGGTGCGACATCAGGTGGAGGTAGTCGAACCAGCTTCTACATCTCCGGCAGCCATGACTTTTTGATCTCCGGCGGCAGTGGTGTTAGAGAAGGAGAGAGAAATCATTGTGTGAAGAGATGAAAATCCTAGAGAGAGAGAGAGATGGAGAGGGATAAGGAAAGAGAGAGAGAGAGACTTGGAAAATGAGGGGTTAGAAAGTGTATACGATATATATATATATATATAATGTTTGAAATCTCTTTTTTTTAGAAATCATAAAAAAAGTGAGTTTAATCATTATTGTATATATATAGCGGTCTTTTGGCAAGTTGCCAAAAAAGCCAACTTTTTGGCTTTTCAGCTTTTTTAGTCAAAAAAATTTGCTTTTTTACCCAAAACAACCCAGTTTTTTGTCAAAAAAGTTACTAAAAAAGCAAAAAAGTCAAAAAGTTAGTTGTTTACCAACTTTCCAAAACACCACATAACTGGGCTACTTTGATCATTTTGAGAGACCTTAATATTTTAGAATGTGGAATTTTGAATTTTTTTTTTTTAAATTTGGGACACTTACTAGTAAGTCTCATATATAAAATTTAAAATCTATCTAATCCTAAAATAAAATACTTGCACCGAGCTTCGTTTGGGAACATGCTATTTAGAATGACTTATATGTTTGGAATGACTTGGAATAAAGTAAAAAAAACTAGTATGTTACGAATGATTCTTTAGTTTTTTATGAAAAGATGTACAAAAAGTAGAGAGAAAATAAAAATTTTTGAATTTTTGGTATAAGTTATAGACTTTTTGATCTTTTTAGTAAATTTTTGGCTTTTAAGCTAAAACTATTACTTCCAAACGAGGCCTTAGTCCTACATATTTTCAATTTTTATCAAAAATCTCTCTCTCTCTCTCTCTCTCTCTCTCTCTCTCTCTCACACACACACTTTAAAAATGCTGCTATATCCCACCACCGCTAGATTTCCATCAAACTGTCACTGGAGACTCATCGAAATATTCAACATCATTGAGAAGTCACCGGAGTATTGTTGGAAGTTTGCCGGAGTATTGCCGGAGTGTTCTGAACGTCACTTGAAATTGCCGGAATGTCCAGAATGTTCATTAAACGTCAAAAATATCATCGGAGACTCACCGAAATGTCCAAAATATTGCTAGGGAAAAAAATAAATGAAAATATTATAGTAAAAAAATATAGTAAAATGTGCTAAATATTAATAAACTGGAAAAAAATGAAAAAAAGTATATATTCTTTTTAATTTTTGTAGGATTTAAAAAAATAATCTCCAATATTGATCAAACTGAAAAGTAAGTTTTAAAACTGTAAAATATTACAGTTTAAAAGTATGATTCTATTAAGCATTTATCCTTATTAATCAAACTGGAAAATATGTTATGAAATTGTAAATTTTATAGTTCAAAAGAATGTTATGAAACTGCAAAATTTTACAGTTTTAAAGCATGACACCAAAAAAATTGAAATTGTAAAATTTTAGAGTTTTCACCGTCTGTAACTAAAACTAAAAAACTTGTTCAAAAGTTGAAATTTTTTCTCCATTAAAATAGGAAAATAGAAGCACATAATAGAGAAAAGGTAGAAAAATTGAGAAATTGAAGAAAAACAGATATAGAGAGAATATTATACTCCGACAACTGTTTTTGATTTAGATTTAGTCGGATCTCATGTAGATTTGCTCAGATCTAATGTAGATCTGAGTAGATCTACATCAGATTTGAGTAGATCTACTAATCTTCTTCACAGAAAACTCGTCTCTTTCGTCATCAATGAGTGTTGAGAGGGTAATTTATATAAGAATTGGGCCGAGTTGAATAAAAGGCCATTTTGGGCCGCAATGCGAAGGGCCAAGTAAAATGGCCATAAAGTTACTTCGGTCCGAAAAAGAAGCCTTTGAGTTAGACCGGTCACACAGCCGTGGTGATTAGTCCGGTCCCAAAAGGCCTTATTTCTAGTCCGGTCGGAAGGAGAACTATGGATGATTCGGTGCTCTAAATTAGTCCGGTCAAGGCGTGGTGCAGCCAGTTCGACCTCGGCATGCGAAGTCGAGGTAGGAACGTGGGAAGGCGAATCCGAGCTATAGGTTATCTCGGTTATACAGCCTGTCTGGCGGGGTAATGTTACTTCGGTTGTATGACATCTTGCCGAAGTAAAACCATCTCACTTGGTTTAAGCAGTGAGGGGGGTGTTGAAGGATAAGCATGATCTTTCAGGAGTATAAATCCTAGGAGGACTCTACATGGAAAAGTAAAAGTCATACTAGGATTGTGCCACACGGGACCTATAAAAGCTCACCAATATCACCTACGGAGAGGTAACACAACTTTGTTTTCTGAATACATAGAGCTTTTGTCTATTGGTCAAGCTTACTGACTTAGGCATCGGAGAGGTTTCCGGCACACACCCGCCGGCTAGCTCACGTTTGTGTTTTTAGGTAATAAAGCGACGACGTACGGAGGATCGCAGACCTGATCAACAGGATTATACAAGAAGGTTTATTTCTTTCCCGTACAATTGGCGCCGTCTGTGGGAATTCAGACAAGAACAAAACCTCTTGATCAAGCTTTTCTTCTTTAGAATCAATGGCGCACAACGACGATTTGCCACAATCCGCCATTGACAGACAAATACTAGAGGGAGGTGCAAGGCGCGAGGGTCTACCTCTTGTCCCTTCCATGGGGGATTTAGAGCCACAAAGGCAGAATCCCAGGAGGGATACAAGAGGAAGAATGCGGACTAACAGCCCTCGTCACTCCCGTTCACAGAGTCCAGACAGACAAAGGCGGAGGATTGATCCCCAGGCTCTGGAGGATCGCGTCAAGGAGCAGGATGAGTTGATAGGTCGAATGGCGGCGGACATGGAATCTCTAAAGCGCTAGGTGAAAGGAAAAAGAGTGGCGACAGGAGAGGGGCGCACAAACAAGACGCCCCCTCGCCACTCGGAAAGTCGTAGTAGGAATACTACACCCTCTCAAGCAGAGAACAAGAGCCTCAGGATAGGCGATACGCAATCCAGATCTTCCAGAACTCGTCACTCCAGGTCTGAGAGGACAAGATCTGAGAGGTCGTACACCGAAGGAAGCACATATTGGCCCTCGCATACGCACCAGAGAAGGTCTAGGCAGACAGAGTTGCCCAGATCGTCCGACCTACGATCCGTGCTAGAAGAGAAGGCACGATGGAAGGAGGATGCTAGGGCACGTGATCCACATAGAGTTTCTGCCTTACAGCGGTTGGCTCCTCGGACGCACGAAAGCGTCGAGGTTGGAATGCCAATACCGCGCCCTGCCTACGAACCAACGGACAAGGCATTGGCGAGACTACAGACCTCACCGTTCGTTCTGGCGATAGAGAATGCGCCCCTACCATCAGGCTTCCTACAGCCCAAATTCACCACATACGAAGGGAAGACGGACCCTTACTCACACCTGAGCCACTTTCGCTAGGTCATGGCTGTATACTGACGGAACGAGGCCTTGATGTGCATCCTCTTCCCATCTAGCCTTGGCGACCTAGGCTTGACTTGGTTTGAGAAACTTCCAGAGGGCAGCATAGCCTCTTGGGCACAATTAGTGGTGGCGTTTGTAACAAGGTTCCGAACAAACACTAAAACCCCGGTGGAGATCGACCAGCTACTCTCCATCGACATGGGTGACAAGGAGACCCTAAGATCCTATAACAGTCGCTACTGGGAGACCTTCAACCAGATTGGGGACTGTCCCACCAATCTCGTCATTGCACAGTACAAAAGAGGTCTTCCAGTCGGGAACAGACTAAGGGACTCTATCACCATGACACCGCCCCTCACCATGGAAGCCCTGATGGAAAGAGTGCATCAGCACATCAGGGTGGAAGAGGATGGTGCATGTGCCAAAGCAAAATCTGGCACGACCGCAGCACCAGAAAAGAAGGCCTCAACAAAGGTCAACACGGTAGACCGTCTGAACAGAAACGGACGTGGCAGAAGAGACAACGGAGAAAACCAGGACAAAAGATGGTTGAGAGTCCGCACTGCCATAACCACGGTCTTCAAGAAACTGATCTACCGAATACTTAGCGAGATTCAAGACGAGCCTTTCGTCAAGTGGCCAGCCAAGCTAGGCGAGGCTCAAAAGGACTACGACGACAGGTCACGGTGCACCTTCCATAAAGAAAAGGGGCACCGCACTGAGAATTGCACGCCATTGAGACAGCACCTGGAGGAATTGGTGGCGGCAAGCCACCTGGATAAATACATTGAAGGAGGGGCACAGCCAGCCCCCCAGGACCATAATAACCCCAACGGAATACCGATCGACGCCCCACCTCAAGGCGTAATCAATGTGATACATGGAGTCTTCGAACCTGAGCGTGTATGCGAGCTTAGAGGATCAATTAAAAAAGCTGAGCACTTGAGAGAAGTGCTAAGTGCCCAACCAGCCATCAAGAAGGGGAAGACAGAGGCCACGAATGTCATGTCTTTTTCGGATAAAGACTTGGCAAGGATATATTGCCCTCACAATGATGCCCTGGTCGTCACTCTCCGAGTCAAGGATTTTGACGCTGCGGATTCTCGATTGACCAGTAGTTCATGTGAAATCATGTACTCTGAAACCTTTAAACAATTGAAGTTACAAGATAAAGACTTGGCACCGCCAGATTCCCCTGATCGGATTCAACTCCATGCCAGAATGGCTCGTTGGCAAAATAATCCTCCCAGTCAGAGCAGGGAGTGTGACAAAACAAGTGGAGTTCTGGGTGTTGAAGGTCCCCTCCACTTACAACATCATCTTGGGCAGAACATGGCTGCATGCCATGCGATCGGTGGTGTCATCCTATCACCAAGTAATGCGGTTCCCCAACGACACCGGAGTAATAGAAGAATTCTATGGAGATCAGATCATGTCGAAGTAGTGCTTTATTACGGTGAATGGCAGCCGCGCTGCCAAAGGATACGTTCATTCGGTGGAAGAACCTGAGAGTAATGAACTATTCGCAGATGTTGGCAAAGTAGCTAGTCAGAAAGCAGTGGAAGACTTAGTAGAGGTAAGAATAGATGAAAAGAACCCGGATAAGTTCTTTTTGCTCGGTTCGTCATTGTCTAGCACTGAGAGGTTAGAGGTATTGGAATTTCTGACCTCTAACATCGAAGTGTTCGCCTGGACACCATACGACATGCCAGGCATTGATCCCAACTTCATCTGCCACCAACTCAATGTCCACCCATCCGCCAGACCAATCATTCAACGCACACGCAGATCGGCACTCCACCATGCAGAGATAGTGGCAGAAGAAGTAGGAAACCTGCTGGAGGTAGGAGCAATTAGAGAGGTGCACTACCCAAGATGGATCTCCAACACAGTCGTAGTGCCAAAGAAGAATGGCAAGTGGCATGTCTGCGTCGACTACAAGATAGTCAACAAGGCGTGCCCAAAAGACAGCTTTCCTCTACCACGGATAGATCAACTGGTAGACCTGACGACAGGGCACAACCGACTTAGCTTTCTGGATGCATACAGAGGCTACCACCAAATCGCCATGCATAAACTTGACCAAGAGATCACATCCTTTACAACTCCGCAAGGATTGTACTGTTACAAGGTCATGCCCTTTGGCTTAAAGAACGCAGGGGCGACATTCCAACGAATGGTCACCAAGATGTTCGAACTATTGTTAGGCAGAACAATGGAGGCTTACATCGACGACATGGTGGTCAAGAGCAAAGATGAGAGTGACCATCTCAAGGACCTGAGTGAGATGTTTGAGATCCTAAAGAAGCACAAGTTACGCCTCAATGCGTCCAAGTGTGCGTTCGGAGTAGGATCTGGCAAATTCTTAGGCTTCTTGGTTACCAATCGGGGTATAGAAGCAGACCCCTCTTAGATCAAGGCAATTCAGGATCTGGAGAGGCCAAATTCAGTAAAGGAAGTACAACATCTCACCGGCATGGTAGCTGCGCTCAATCGGTTCATAAGCCGGTCGTCAGACAGACTACGACCATTCTTCCACGCACTAAAAGCCAATTTGGTTGGACGACGAATGCGACCGCACTCTGGAAAACCTAAAAGAATACATGTCTTCTCCACCACTACTTGTAACCCCAATCCTTGGATAAGAACTCTTCTTGTACCTAGCAGTCTCGCAGCATGTAATTAGCGCAGTATTGGTCCGCACAGAAGGAATCCAACACCTGCCCATCTACTATGTTAGCAAGACATTGCTCAGCGCCGAAACAAGGTACTTGCCATTGGAGAAACTGGCATTGGCCTTGATGATGGCCTCAAGGAAGTTGTCGCACTACTTTCACGCCCACACCATAGTTGTTCTCACAGCCTTTCCATTAAAAGCTTTGTTTGAAAGGGCAAACTTTTCTGGGTGAATTCTGAAGTGGGCGGTAGAGTTGGGGCTGTACAACATCAAGTTCCAACCCAGGACCGCAATAAAAGCTCAAGCATTGGCGAATTTTGTCACAGAATTCACACCAGGGAGTCATCACATCTGCCCAGTCAACCTAACTGAAACAACCGAACTAGGGATAGAAGTTGACGCCGGAATAGCGCAACCCCTAGTACCGGATACTCGGCCAGACGCCAAGGCAGACCAAAACGAGGCAGGGAAGGAAGAGGCAGACCTAACTACACCAAGTCAAGACTCACCAACAAATAAAGACTTGGAACAATCAAATAGCAAGGCGGCGACAAGCATGAACCACAAGTAGACACAATGACGAGGAGATCCCAAGGCATCATCTGATCCCTCCATTTGCTGGAAGTTGTTCGTGGGAGAGATGTGGAAGCTCTTCGTGGATGGAGCATCCAACCGGCATGGAGCAGGGCTTGGCATAGTCCTCATCTCTCCAGACAGCTTAGTAATGGAGTAGGCGATCAACCTTGGCTTCCCAACATCAAACAACGAAGCGGAGTATGAAGCGCTTCTTGCAGGTCTCAAGTCAGCATTCCACATGAAGGCCACCGAGCTAATGGTCTACAGCGACTCACAGCTAGTGGTAAACCAAATATCTAGTGACTACGAAGCGAAGGATAACAGGATGGCCAAGTACCAAGAGTTGGTCAGAACAGAGGTCAAAAAATTTGAGGTAGTCAGGATAGAACAAATCGGCAGGAAGGAAAACAGCAGAGCAGACGAACTAGCAGGCTTCGCTTCAATGGCAGACACCTCCATCCCTCATCTATTGCTGATTGACTACCTACCTAGACCAAGCATTGAAGACCCCAAAGCAGAAGAGGTATGTTGTGCAGAGTTAGGCCCTTCCTGGATGGATCCCATCATACTGTTCCTAAAAGACGGCACCCTACCGGAAGAGAAAAAAGAAGCCAACAGAATAAGAGCAAAGTCGCAGCGATTTTGGCTCTCTCCATCCTTGGCATTGTACAAAAAGTCGTTCTCAGGACCTTACCTTAAGTGTGTTCACCCTGACAAAGTGGAAGCATTCTGTTGAAATACATGAGGGTGTATCGCTGACCATCAAGGAGGAAGATCACTGGCATACAGAGCAATCTCGCAAGGATATTGATGGCCATACATGCAAGCGGATTTAGAGAAATATGTCAAAAAGTGCGAAAAATGCCAAAAGTTCGCACATCAAATACACCAACCTGCCAGAGAACTTCTACCTCTAACTAGCCCATGGCCCTTCGCAATGTGGGGATTGGACATAGTAGGGCCACTTCCAACAGCACCCGGCAACATGAAGTTCTTCCTTGCAGCAACCGACTACTTCACAAAATGGGTGGAAGCAGAAGCCTTGGCGTCAATCAAGGAAAAAGATGTGAAAAAGTTTGTCTGGCAGAATATCATCACTCGATTTGGCATACTAAAGGCACTCAATTCGACGGTAGCATTTTCAGGGGCTTTTGTGAAGAGTACAAGATAGAGTTCTACAATTCTACACCGGCATATCCCCAAGCAAATGGTCAGGCAGAGGCATCAAACAAGGTAGTCTTGGATGGATTGAAGAAAAGGTTAGAGAGAGCGAAGGGCAAGTGGGCAGAAGAGCTCCCTCATGTTTTATGGGCTTACCGCACCACACCTCGCCGATCAACAGGGGAAACACCATTCTCCTTAGCTTATGGCATGGAAGCAGTCATCCTATTAGAAGTTGGCCTCCCCATAATTCGAAGCGAGAACTTTGACCCAGACTTAAATGGCGAAACCATAGCATTGGAGCTTGACCTTGCGGAAGAAAGAAGAGACAGAGCATTGGTTCACATCGCCTCCTACCAACAAGAATTGTCCAGAAAGTATAACAAAGCAGTGCATCCAA
Source organism: Camellia lanceoleosa (assembly GCA_025200525.1). Classification (NCBI taxonomy): domain Eukaryota; kingdom Viridiplantae; phylum Streptophyta; class Magnoliopsida; order Ericales; family Theaceae; genus Camellia; species Camellia lanceoleosa. The sequence continues at coordinate 103,287,159 of CM045758.1, read as the reverse complement.
GGCAATTCAAGATCGGAGATTGGGATCTTAGCATAAAGTAATGGGAAATACCTTGGTACCAGGAGATGGCAAGCTAGGGCCTAACTGGGAAGGACCTTACAAAGTGGTCGGATTAGCAGGCAAAGGGGCATACCACTTAGAAGATGAGGACGGCAAAGCAATTCCCAGGCCATGGAACACTGCCAATCTCAAGTTATTTTATTTTTAGCTTTTTCTTTTAAGCATGTGTAATTCTTTACTTTCTCAATAAAACAAGTCGATTCTTTTCAGCATAATTGTTTTCAGTAGAAGGTAACTTTAGTAAGTTAGGAGCATTGTAAACATAGTTGGCTGGAATAACCAACTATGAATCCTTCCTAAGCCCAGGATAAGGATCCAGGCTGCAGGACGTTTGGTCAGAATAACCAAACATTTTATTCTGAGTTGGCTGGAAAAACTAACTTAGAGGTTGGCTGGATTAAACCAACTCTTTGTACTCTTCAGCCGAAGTAAGGGTATGGCTGAAGAGTAGTTGGCTGGATTAAACTAACTCTTTGTACTCTTCAGCCGAAGTAAGGGTATGGCTGAAGAGTGGTTGGCTGGATTAAACTAACACTTAGTACTCTTCAGCCGAAGTAAGTTTATGGCTGAAGAATGGTTGGCTGACACTCTTGTTACTCTTTAGCCGAAGTAAGTATGTCGGCTGAAGAGTGGTTTGCTGGATTAAACCAATCCTTGATACTCTTCAGTCGAAGTAAGTTTATGGCTGAAGAGTGGTTGGCTGGGTTAAAGAAAGTTTGTACTCTTCAGCCGAAGTAATTATATCGGCTAAAGAGTGGTTGGCTAGTAAGTCAGATTAACCAGTTGAAACCGGAATACACTATCTCGGTCAAAAATATTGCAAGAAAGCATGCTCAAACAGGTAAGCAAACCGAAATTAGAGTTAAGCACAAAAGAAGATTTTTTCATTGAAATACAAAACAAGTACAAAAGAAGGGCCGCAGCCCGGTTACAAGTCCGTAACAAAAGATGACAATTAGTTGAAAAGATCATCAATTTCGGCGTCAAACTTAGCATCAGCATCAACACGACGACCGGTTTCAGGCGGGAGCTCGGTTTCGGTCACAAGAGTGGTCTCGGTCGGAAGCACGGTTTCACCTAGTTGCTCAATGACCAGGTCTTCCACCGTGGGCTCCGCCCGAACTGTCTGGTCAGCATTTACAACCGGAGTGTCCTCAGAGGCAGAGTCTTCATCAGAGTCTGAGCCTTCAAGAAATTGCTGCTAAATGGCATCAGCATACTCCACTAGGGAGTTCGGTATGAAGTAGGCTGGAGGGTTGAAGACCTCAGTCTGTGGATCGTGACCGAGCTTCTCAACAGCTGCCCTCCAGCCGCACTTAAAGAAGAGTTCCTTGGCGGCTTCACATTGTTGGGTATAAGCGTCCTCTGCCTTCTTGAAGCCTCGCTTTTCGGCTCCTTTTATACCCTCCTTTAGCTGGGTTATCTCGGTAGCTTTCTTCTTTTCAAGCTTCGCCAGTTCGCGCAGGTACTTGTCTTTCAGCTCAATGGCAGCCTTTTGCTTTTCTGCTTCGGCCGAACTAACCAGTCCGGTCAGTCGGCCATTCTCCAATCGTAGCTCGGCTATTTGTTTTCTGGCCTCCTCTAGCTCGGCCGTTTTTGCCTCGGCTTCTGCCACGGCTTGCCTTGTTGTTCTCCTGAGCTCTAACACTCTCCTGTGAGTGATGTTGTTTTTCTAAATGGCCTGACAAAACATAGACTTCCCCTGAGCTGAAGTGAAAGTTGGAAAAATTAGACAGATAAAAAGAGACAGTGCTACTTGCCAGGATCATGGATTTTGTTGAAGACCGGATGGCCTTCAGCTCGGTGTTTAGTTGCTTTTGGTGGTGCTTCATGTCTTTGGGGAGGCATACACTCTTGGCTAGGTTGAAAGCCATCAAGTGATCCTTTTCAGCAACCACTGAGTCGGTATCCAGAATATCTCGGTTCTGGAAGGTAAGGTTGGGAACCCATTTGGAGGAGGCAGCTTGGTCAGAGTGCTCCGGTTGAGAACTTTGTTGAGGGCTTGGAGCAGGGCTTGGTGGCAGAATGGTCTCGTCCTCATCAACAAGTCGTTGCTCGGTTCAGCTAGTCCGGGCACGCTTGCCTGGACGGGATGAGGATGGTTGTTGGAATGGAAGAGCAACCACGGTTTCAGTGGTCCGAACGGTTTGTAGTACCTCGGCTCGGTTTGTTGCGGTCAGTAAGGCCTTCAGTATGCTCCTTTTTGCCATCTCTTGTTCGGCAGTTAGAGAGACTAGGTTGATTTGTGGCAAGGTTGGGTTCGATTCTGGTGCGTCTTCAAGAAGGAAATCGGTCACTCTGGCTTTCTGGCGACCGCTGTATCTGTAGGTCGGCTCAAAATTTAATAGCTTAGCCCAACTCCGTTCTTTATAACATAGTGCGGCGCGGAGAGTGGCAAGGTTGGGGTGACTGTACAATGAATAAATATGGGCTGGATCTGCATGAAGAAGACAACTGTTAGCTCGGCTTAAAATTGGAAATTGAAGTAAAAAGAGAAGAATGCAAGGAAACCGAAATAATTATACCAGGTATCCCTTTGTTCCAATTTATACGTCGGCCAGGAATCTGGGCTTAATGATCTTCAAAGTTCCCAGACACCCAGAAAAAATCGTCATCATTTAAGTCTTTATCCGGTGTATCCTTAATTATTTTTTCACGCCGGCAGCGAATTCTCAAATAATATACCCACCCGTCCTCTTTTGAACCTAAGGAATATTGGTGGAACAGTTCAGCTAGACCGAGGTTTAGACCGGCTATACCCATTATTATACGGTATGAGTTGGTGGAAAGCTGGGTTGGGCATAGTCTGGTTTGCCTAAGGAATTCACAAATCAAGGGCTGGACTGGAAATCTTAGTCTGGTTTCTATTATTGAAAGAAGGGTTAAAGGAACGAAACCCTCATTCCCCCATGGTGTGACATCTTTCTTTGCTAAAACGAGTTGGACGTCGTTAGGGATGTTGTAATCCTTACGGAATTTGGCTAGGCCTTCAGGGGTTTCTACCAAAAATCTATATTTACCCATTTGTTCTATAAGTTATGAATAAGTTAGTTCGGTTGAAAAACTGTGCTCAGTAGTTCGGTTGAGCGCGCAGAGGTGCCTGGGCAACCTAAGTCTGCAAAGTGGAAAACAAAGGTGTTAAGCACAGATCGTTGACCGTGCTACAAAATCAAATCAAAGATAAAGAAGTCTTACTTCGGCTTAAGGAGTGCTACAGGTTCTATATCGGTTTCAACATGATGTTTGGTAGCTCGGATTGAGCATGAGGTTGATTATCTTGGTTTGAACTATGGGTTTTGTTACTTCGGTTAAGCCTCTAGGGGCAGCCTTTTGAGTTCGGTCTAGAAACTAAGAGGGTTGGCTTAGCCCCGAAGGATTAGCTCGGTTGAAGGCCAAGGTTTCCAGTTTGCTAAGTTCAAACTGCGTTCGGTGAGTTTATCTCGGCTAAGGTCAATTAGAAGATGGTGACTTATTGAAATTATTGATATATTCACAAGTTATAGTTCGGTTATGGTCTAAATAGATCTAGAGATAGCACAAACAGTATCCTAGTTCGGTTGGGGCATGTTTATGAATCAAACGTAGTGTTCTATAGACTACTTCGTGAAGTTCAAGTGGTTCTTAAGAGGTTTTTTCCAGAAAAATGCAAAGCAAAGCAAATGAAAATAAAGTGAATTGTAAAAGCACGTAAAATAGTATGCTATGAATAGAGAAATAGGTTTATGATGCTTACCAGGTCCAGGGGCACGAGAAGAGGGAAATGGGAGAAGAAACGACGGCAAAAACACGCAGCTACTTCAAAATGCAAAATGAAGAACAGTAAGAGCTCAGAAGCAGAGAGGAAAAAAGATGAGGGCAAAAATTGTAATGATAGATCCAAAAATGAAAGGACTGTTTTTGTGTAAAAGGCAAAAAAAGACGAGACTGTTCAAAAATTGCGATGTACGAGGGCGGCGTGATAGCTATGATTGACCAATCAGGGGCTGCCACGTGTTCTTGGAAGGAGAAGCGTTTCAGTTGCTGTGACTAAAGAGACGTTTTGACCGGACATGCACAGATCGGCTTACAATGTAGCTTGGCTGAAAAGGCTTGAAAGTTTTAGTTCGACTGGAAAGGCTAATGGGTTTTTTAGCTCGGCTAGAAAGGTTAAAACTGTAGCTCGGCTGATAGACAGGTAATCCCTATCATGCTTTGCAGATGGAATTAAGGGGCAATTGAGAGGGTAATTTATATAAGAATTAGGTCGAGCTGAATAAAGGGCCATTTTGGGCCGCAATGCGAAGGGCCAAGTAAAATGGCCATAAAGTTACTTCGGTCCGAAGAAGAAGCCTTTGAGTTAGACCAGTCACACAGCCGTGGTGATTAGTCCGGTCCCAGAAGGCCTTATTTCTAGTCCGGTCGGAAGGAGAACTATGGATGATTCGGTGCTCTAAATTAGTCCGGTCAAGGCATGGTGCAGCCAGCTAGACCTCGACATGCGAAGCCGAGGTAGGAACGTGGGAAGGCGAATCCGAGCTATAGGTTAGCTCAGTCATACAACCTGTTTGGCGGGGTAATGTTACTTCGGTTGTATGACATCTTGCCGAAGTAAAACCATCTCATTTGGTTTAAGCAGTGAGGGGAGTGTTGAAGAATAAGCATGATCTTTCAGGAGTATGAATCCTAGGAGGACTCTACATGGAAGAGTAAAAGTCCTACTAGGATTGTGCCACACGGAACCTATAAAAGCTCACCAATATCACCTACGGAGAGGTAACACAACTTTATTTTCTGAATACACAGAGCTTTTGTCTATTGGTCAAGCTTACTGACTTAGGCATCGGAGAGGTTTCCGGCACACACCCGTCGGCTAGCTCACGTTTGTGTTTTCAGGTGATAAAGCGACGATGTACGGAGGAGCGCAGACCTGATCAACAGGATTATACAAGAAGGTTTATTTCTTTCCCGTACAAGTGTGAAGTAAGGAGTCGATGGTCGGTGGTTATCGGTGAATACCAAGTAATGATGGTCGTTGGTCACCAATGACTATATATTATAAAGAAAAAGAGAAGAAGTAAGGCATGGTCGCCGGTCATCGAAAAATCATGAAGAGAAAGAGCTAGAAAAAAATAAATGCACAGAGAAGAATGAAAAAGAAAAATATGTATTCAACTTTGAGAGTATTCAAAAGGTTATATGACTAAGGCCAAGTTTGGCTACCTAAAATAAGTACACACTTTTTATCTTTTTATCTTTTTTCTATCACATTACCTCTCTATTTTTCTGCACATCTTTTCGTAAAAAGACAAAAAATACACTTATTTAGGTCATCCCAAACAACCCCTAAATAGACTTATCCTCTTTTAAAGAGACTTCCAAATAAGTTGCCCTTTAAATTTAGTTTTAGGGACCAAGTGTCCTAAATATAAATACTATTATTTGTTTATATTTATAAAAATTAAACATAAAAAAAAGTAAAGAAAGAAAAAAAAAAAAAAAAAAAACTCGTTTTAAGATGGAATGTCATTTCTCATTTTGATTGACTAAGGTTTTGGAGCTCATAAAATATCAAGCAATTATAAAACAGATTAGTCAGAATTAGTGGGACTGAGTATTATATCTTAAATTAAAAAAAAGAAAAATCATATATACTCCTGTATTTGATAAATTAAAAACAACTTGAAAAAGGGAGTCTTGTACATAATAAGATTTAAACTTTAATCTTCGAAATAAATAAGTACTTGACCGACTAAGCTATGTTTAGTTCAATAGTTAATAGGGGTATTTATGTGTAGGTTTTAATAAATGAACTTATTGTTTAATAGGTCTTATAGGAAAAATTTGTCTTTAAAAAAGTCACTAATTGTAAGTTTTAACGACAATTTATAAAAATTATGACAAAAAAAGTCACTAATTGTCAATTTTTAGCGACATATATAAAAAATTGTTATAAAAAATTTATTTTTAACGACAATTTTATCAGGATTTAAGGGTTGTTTGGGATGATCTAAATAAGTGTACTTTTTGACTTTTTACGAAAAAATGTAAAATATAGGTTGAGTTTGAAATAATGTGGTAGAGAGATGATGTGATTTAAATGAGATGATGTGACTTAAATAAGATAGTGACTTTTTAACTTTTTTGTATTATGTCAAACTAGGCCTTATTTTCAATAGAATTTCATGAGAATTAAGTTTAATTATTAGGACCTATTGATAGCTTATCCTAATTAATAAATTTTGAATTCTTAGGTCGGCTCCACAATAGCTCCCAAACTATTATTGGACCGAAACACCAATTGCCTCTCCACGTTATTTAGGGATATATGGTTAATTGAATATTAACAAAATTCTAAATGACACAAAATTTAAGGATTGCCGAGGAGCTCTCGCTATGCCATAACAGTAGGAGCAGGACTACCAACATTGATGTTGACCAAGGCAGGCTTAGCCTTCACGAGGATTAAAATAAAATTTTATTACGAGACTTTTTATATTTTAAATTTAAATATAAAAAATATTTATTATTTTTGAGTAAATTATGTCTCTTCCATTCTTATGACTAAAATTTGAAAATTATTTAGAATATTTAGCTATGAAAAAAAGAAAGAAAGAAATTGAAAGTGTCAAAAGTTACCAAATAAATAAAACTTATAAATTTAAAGCGAAAACTAAGAATAGTATGTAGGTCATATTTTAAATTGATTGGAGCCTCTTTTAAAGTGAGTTTTCTTAAAATTATATATTATAAACTTTTAAAAATTTATGAAACCCTTTTCAATGCGAACCTTTATTTATAAAAAAAAAAAAAAGGAAAAAAAGAAAAAAAAAGTGTGCATATGACAAACATATACAAAATTGATGGACGTTTTTTACCAAAATTTTAAAACTTGTATTATGCTCAAGAGAATATATATATTTTTCTTTTTTGTTATGTTGGTTTTGTGGAGGCCTTCAGTAAAGTCGACTTTATGAGAAACAATTGAATTGTATTTAACTTATGGTAATATATGAAAATTTTGGGGCCTTTTTGCAATTGAGGCCTAAAGCCATTGCTTCAATTGCTACAGGCTTGAGCCGGCACTGATGTTGACAGTTGGGGTGTTGTGTTTCATTTGTGGCAGGGTCGTCAAGTCCTACGACAAGAGACACAGTTCCATGGCCGAATTCACCTTTGCTCTACAGCCGCCCACTGTCATTGATGTTGCTGGGCTTGACGAGCCCAACGATTGAGTCATTCCCCAAAGTGGTCCTTGGCGACAACAAGCGTCTACCCAAGCCTGATTACAACACTTGCCCAATATGCTTGTCTGAATACAGGACCATGGAAACTCTCAGGAGCATACCTGAATGCCAGCATTACTTCCATGCAGATTGCATTGATGAATGGCTTCGCTTTGAATCCTACTTGCCCAGTTTGCTAAAACTTTCCTAAGTTCTAATTTTATTTTTTTGGTTCTCCATCTTTTGTATCTTAGATATATGCACAGGCCTCATGAAAAAGAAAAAAATCATACTTTGGCTTTGCGGTATTCCCCCTAAAATGATCAAGAGCCTCAAACATGGTACTATGAGTTGTTCATTACTGATCTTGTTCTGTGAGTTGACTTTGTTCGCCTACTCACTAATTCAAAGTTCCTCCTGATCACTTGGCTAAGAAAAAAGAAGTGACATAGTACACAAAACTGCTGTTAAAGCAAGGTTTAGAGAGGGTAAGATGAATGCAACCTTATCTCAACTTTGGAGAGTCTATTTCCTGATCACTTGCAGAAAAGAAAACAAGATTTATTGCCAAATGGGCATTGACTATTAAAACAATGGAGCTGCAGGACAGTAAGACAATGAATCCTTGTTCCTTTTTAAATTCTATAATACAACGGAGCTCAGGGGAGGTATGTGTAATTTACTCATTTTAGATTGTAAGCAATGAGATAGAAATTTTGACACAACAATCAATACCGTATGGTTTGAATTACGTAATGGGGATTTAATGCAAACATACATTTCAGAGCTTGTTTTTTAAGAAAATTGTAATGATTTAAAATGGCTTGTTGGAGATTATCGCATTTGATGTTGAACTGAAGCAAGAAAAGAAAGAAAGAAAAGGAATTGTAAGTGACCAATCTAGCATAGTTTATTATAAAATTGATCTGCAATTGTTAATATAGAAAAGTAGAATCTTATGGTTGCAGGCTGAGAGCCAAGTCACCATAAAAAAATTGACCTTTAACAATCTTAATTAATTCATGTAGTTGCTGCATAATGATATGAAGTGCTTCCTAGCTATGATAAAAAACAAATTAAATGAACTAGCTCTTTGTTAACTCGCTATCCCATAACCTTTTAAAGAGCATACCAAATGTGTTAATCAAAGACTATATGCATAAAAAAGGACCAGTCATTGATCGATGACAATGGAGAGATTTCTACTCCGATGAAACTACAATAAAACTGACATAGTTTAACTTTGTTATTCAAATTCAATAATAATTTCAGATTCAACAATAATTTCTAACTCACTATTTACCGGCCTTACATCCACAACTCCACTAGTTGCTGTTGGATTTGTGGAGGAAAATGGATTGGCGGGCATGATCAGAGTGTCCTCTTCGCCTTCTAGCATTTTAACCACAACATTCATGGAGGGTCGATCTACAAGGTACCATTGAATGCACCAAAGTCCCACAATCGCTAGCTTCTTTGCAATCTTGGCATCCGCATCATCCCTCAGCTGGATTCCCAACTCTTCTCCGCGATGCAAACGATTGTAAATCCATTCAGGAAAGTACACTTGGTTGGTGTTCTGCACTGTTACATCCAAATCCTTTCTCTCCTACCATTTCAAGCAACAACATCCCAAAGCTATAGATATCTGATTTGTATGACACATTGCCAAAGTTCTTAGAGAATACTTCAGGTGCGATATAGCCAATGGTTCCCCTAGCAGTAGTAATGGATACAATACTTTGTTCCTTTAAGCACAACTTTGCTTGACCAAAATCTGAGATCGTCGGATTTAAGTTGTGGTCCAACAAGATATTATGGGTTTAATATCGAAGTGAAGGATTTGTTGATCACACCCTTGGTGAAGATATTCAATTCCTTTGGCTATGCCTATAGCAATACCTTGCAACTTCTTCCAACCAAGTAAACCTTTCTCGTGATCAGATGACACAAACTTTTGCAGTGAATCATTTGGTAAGAATTCATAAATAAGAGCTCTTCTAAACCCATCAGCACAATATCCAACCAGGCGAACCACATTGATGTGGTGGATTCTATAGCGATCCCGGGTTTACCCCTTATTGTACAGTGATCCGGACATGTGTCTGTGGATGTTAATAGTTGAACATTGTCATGTTTACATCCTTTTCTATATTGTATTTGAGTTATAGGATGTGTTGGGCAGGTTTGTTTCAGGTTGGTTGTGTTTGGGAACCAAGGGTCACGCCTATAATTTTTGTCCTTTTCGGCGAGAGTTGGTCGCCGAGCGGCGTTGAGTTTTGTGTCTGGTGGGTCGAGGCAGAGTGGCTTCACTCGGCGGCGATTCGCATCTTGGACTGAACACCATGATTTTTGGCTCGGCGAGCTTTTCCTTCGCCGAGCGATACTGTTCGATCTTCGCCGAGCGAGCAATTTGTCACTCGAGCGTCGTCTAGTTGCGAACTGGAAGGTCGAGTTCTTGGCTCGGCGAGCTTTTCTTCGCCGAGCGAGCCTGGGTTGTTGGCTCGGCGAGGCCTTCTTGGCTCGAGCTAGGGTTTTCAGGTCTGGTCGCCGGCGACCAAGCCTTCGCCGAGCGAGCCTATTTATATCGATTCGCGAACGATCTAAACTTCACTTTTTCAAAACTTTTTTATCTTCAAACCCTAAATTTGAGAGCCTCTCTCTCTAGACTTGCCTTCTCTCTAAGAAATCATCTCCCTAGAGTGTGAATCTACCCTAAGTGCTTTGTTAAAAAGATAGAGGGTGACTTGGGCTTCGATCTAATCTGAAAATATTTGGCTTTGGAGCAAGTTGGGTGTTGGGTCTTCATCTCCTTTTGAGCTCAAACTTTGAGGTAGGGATATCCTACTCCTATTTATGGATTTTGTCTTTGAATTTTAGCATTTTGATGTGTTAGAAGTTGTAATGTAATTTTGAGAAACTTTGGGCCCTTGTGTAATTTTACAAAAATTGGGGTTTTTATTTATAATGAACCTAGAGGCATGTTTAGTGTAGAAACATGGGATTAATGTTGAAACATTGATGAAAATGGAACCTTAAGGGTTGTAATGTCAATTATGGAAAAATGCCCTAATTACATTGATTAATTAATTGATATGATTAATTATGAGGAATGAGGAATTGAAGTGGAAATGTTGATTTGAATATCCATTTTGTGCATTTATTTTCTGTTTAGAAATATCTACTTTGGGCTATCGGTGGAGGATAGTCTTGATTGTTGTAGACAATGCATGATGATTAGGCAAACTAAAACCAACCATTGAAATGTGTCATTGAGTATGACAGTTGAAGAATACATTAACTTTATGTATTGATTTGTGATGTGTATAATTATTGTTTATATGCATTGTGTTGTGTTGGAGGAGATAGGGGATGTACTCCACGGTTTAGGGGAAGATAGGGGATGTACCTCTAAACCGGATGTTGTTTGGGAGAAGATAGGGGATGGACTCCGTAGATAGAGCTCATATGCTTATCTAGAAGTGTGTTGGCAGAGCTCTTATGCTTGTCTTGGGAATGTGATATAGCTAATATGCTTATCTGTGAAAGTAATGAAATTGAAAGTGGTTAATATGAGTTATTGTCTCATATGAGTTGTTTGGCCAGGTTCTGAGCCATGAATTATAAATTGAGAATTTAATGAAAATGGAGAGTGAATTGAACATAGACCTGAAAGTCTTGGAATTGTAATGTGTTATGAAAGAGTGTAAAAGTGTTGACCATCTATCAACTGTTAATCTTTTAGTCATTATTCATAACTGGTTTAGTATATTTCTACTGGGCTGTGGCTCACCCTATATGGGAACATCATTTTCTGGTACAGGCAGCATGCCACCTCCAAGGACATAGCTTGGGAGGCTAAGGTCGGGGCAGATTTTTGTTGTCTTTCTTTTGATTTATTACATGTAAATTCAAGCCAAGGGCTTAATGTGTAAATGAGTTAGCACTCTATCCTTTTTGTAACCAAGTGTTAACTTGGAAAGCTGTAAGCCCTTAGGGCATTTGCTTTTGTTGTTAACATGTAACACTTTTGTAAGCAAACTCTGATAATGGAAGAATGTGGATCTTTTATATATCAATGCATGTCTATATTGTTGGGTTTATGTTGTTATTTTGAGGGCGTTACAACTTGGTATCAGAGCGTACCGGGTTCGAATACTTTGGGTACGTGGGAAGTGATTAGAATCACAATGGGTTTGTCTCGCTTGATAGAGACCTAGTATAGTGTCATATGCCATGTGTTTAATTGATAACATGCTTATGTGATTATTTGGGTATGGGATTAAATTTCTAGAATGTTGATCGGATCCTTGGGTTTCTGGGAGTCTTGTTGGAAAGGCACTTGATCAATGTTGTTTCTAACCGGAACTCTAGTAACGCCTCAGGACTATCATTATCCAGAAATGAAATTCGTAAGTGCTTATGTGTTTATATGCTTACGTGGAGTGAATTACAGTTGTCCATGCATTAGGACGTGAGTGTTTAGTTTTGGCACGTTTATAAATGTGCTAACGTTCTATGTTACCTTTATTAGGATGTCAGGACGAGGAAGAGGTGGAAGGCGTGGCAGGCCTAGGAGGCAGGAAATGCCTTTATCGGATGAGATTCCGGCAGATCAGGAAGGGGTTGGTCAGGCCAATGTGGCGAGCCAAGAGGGCTGAGCGAGCTATAGGCTCTAGCCCGAGAGATAGCAGGGCATTCAGGAGTCAAGAGGGCATTCTCGGTGAGAATCGTGCTCGAGTTGTTGTTGCGGATCTGAGACCTTCCTTTACGAGGAGGAGTTCTTCGGTCTAATCCGGATGAGTTTGTGGGTGATCCAAAAAGAGCTTAAGGCGGATGAATGGCTCGAATGCATAACGAAGACGTTTGAGATGCTAGGCATCGAAGACGAGTCTTGAAGGTGACCTTGGCATCTTTCGGTGAAGGGGATCTTGGTCGATGGTGGAAGTTCACCAAGAGTCGTATAGGAGGGACTGGAAGGCTTTTGTTGACGCTTTTAGAGAAGTTCTTGTCTCCATTGCTCAGAGAAGTTGAGAGACCGCCCGGCTCAAGCGAGCAGTTCATCGATGGCGAGTTTGAGGCCTCATTCACTAGTTTGTCGAGGTTTTGCAGTCGGTGGCGTCGAGGCGCCGTTGCATTGAGTTTGAGAAGAAGTTGGTAGCGGCCTCAAGTTGAGAATTGTAGGGTCTATGATTCGAGATTATGGGCGACTAGTTGATGCTTGACTCATCTTGAGATTATGATCAGAAGAGGAGGAGGGCGAAAGGCTCAAGAGGAGTCGGGATGGACAGAGTGATAGTAGGAGGCGGAGGGTTATAACCCTCAGCCTCTCGAGTGGAGTTTCTAGGTCGACTTTCCCAAGACTGAGTCACAGCTCGGGAGGCGGTCGAGGAGAGTTTATCTGTTACAAGTGTGGCCAGCCGGGTCACAAGGCTTCAGTTTGCCCGCAGAAGGGCGGAGGTCAGAGGGCTGCATCTTCTTCAGCCAGACCACAGAGTCAGAGTTTGGGCAGGGGGCAGCCCTTGTCCTGTTATCAGTGTGGACAGCCTGGGCACCTGAAGAGGTTCTGCCCACAGTTGAGTGCCACTTCAGGAACGTCTGGTTCTAGGCAGACGCAGGGATTTCAGCCAGCTCAGTCTGTGCAGGCCTCGAGGGCCAATCCGGGAGCTTCGTCGTCAGTCGATCTGGTGATCGTATGCTCCTAGGGGTGAGCAGTGGACGAGGTCCTCTGAGGCGTGTATCTTTGTTGCCGCGCAGGATTTAGTACCAGCTCCATCAGTAGTGAGAGGTACCTTTTTGTTTTGCAACTCGGTTGCTAGAGTGTTGATTGACACGGGTGCATCTCATTCTTTTGTATCTGCTGCATTTGCATCTGTGTTGGAATTGGAGTTAGCACTTTTAGCATCTCCTATTTGCGTTGTGTCACCTATTGGGGGTGAGTTAATTTTGAGGCACGGATGTAGAGGTTGTGATATAGAGGTCGACGATCATCGACTTCCGTTTCCATTTGTAGTTATGCCCATGAAGGGCTTTGATGTTATTTTAGGTATGGACTGGTTATCGTCATACCGGGCTGTGATTGATTGCTACCGCCAGAGAGTTACTTGTTGTACCGTGAGCGGGGAGTGTTTCCATTTCTTGGGAGACCGGGTTGGTAGTGTTGTGCCACCGGGGTATGGTCCGCGAGGGCGAAGTGAGCTTAGTGGTCTACTTGCTACCTTTGAGAGTGGTGAGTGTGATGAGACCCAGATTGAGTTGCCAAGGGTAGTTTGTGAGTACTCGGACGTCTTTCCCGAGGATCTTATTGATTTGCCAGCCCACCGAGAGATAGAGTTCTCTATTGATCTAGTGTCCGGCACGGCGCCGATTTCTATGGCACCTTATCGTTTTGCCCTAGCAGAGTTGATTGAGTTGAAAGTTCAGCTCCAAGAATTGTTAGATAAGGGCTTCGTTCGCCCTAGTGTATCGCCGTGGGGAGCACCGGCCCTCTTTGCTAAAAAGAAAGACGGTGCCTTGAGATTGTGTATCGACTACCGGAAGTTAAATCGGGCTACGGTTAAGAATAAATACCCTATGCCTCGTATAGATGATTTGTTTGACCAGTTGAAGGGTTCCCGTTGTTTCTCTAAGATAGATTTGTGATCGGGTTACCACCAGTTGAGGGTCAGAGAGGAGGACATTCCGAAGACGGCATTCCGTACGCGGTATGGCCATTATGAGTTTCTGGTGATGCCATTTGGGCTTACCAATGCATCGGCAGTCTTTATGGACTTGATGAACCGGATCTTCTGAGAATTCTTGGATCGTTTTGTGGTCGTTTTTGTGGACGACATTCTTATCTATTCACCTTCAGAGGAAGAGCACGAGGAACACTTGAGAGTGGTGCTTGAGTTGCTTAGAGCCCATAGGCTATATGCCAAGTTTGGGAAGTGTGAGTTCTGGCTAGGAGAAGTCAGGTTCTTAGGCCATGTGGTTTCCGGGGAAGGGGTGTCTGTTGATACATCCAAGACTGAGGCAGTGCAAGATTGGGCACAGCCTAAGAGTGTGTTTGAGATCCGCAGTTTTCTGGGATTAGCTGGGTATTACCGTCGGTTTGTGAAAGGTTTCTCCAGGTTAGCTTCACCGTTGACTAGATTGACTCAGAAAGGAGTCAAATTTGTATGGAGTGAGACTTGTGAAAAGTCGTTTCAGAAGTTGAAAGTTAGATTGACCACCGCTCCGGTCTTGATTATTCCGGAGAGAGGGTTGGGTTATGCAGTCTATTGTGATGCCTCACGAGAGGGTTTGGGTTGTGTGTTGATGCAGGAAGGGAAAGTGGTAGCTTATGGCTCACGTCAGTTGAAAATACACGAGAAAAATTACCCTACACATGACCTAGAGTTAGCGGCTGTGATTTTTGCCTTGAAAATCTGGAGGCACTACCTTTATGGTGAGAGATTCGAGGTGTTCTTGGATCATAAGAGTTTGAAATATCTGTTTTCACAGAAGGACTTGAATTTGAGGCAGAGGAGGTGGATGGAGTTTATTGAGGATTATGACTTCGAGTTGCATTATCACCCAGGGAAGGCCAATGTTGTGGCCGACGCTCTTAGTAGGAAATCCATTAGTGATGTAGCTTGTGTAGCCATCCGAGTGGGAGATGTTGGGGGCACTTGGCGAGTTTGATTTGCTTCGGCGAATCCGCTGAAATTGGCCTTGTTTTCTGTTGTTGCGCAGCCTACACTTGTGACTCGAGTGTTAGAGGCACAGAAAGGTGACCTTGAGGTAGAATCCCTCAGAGAAAAGATCTCCAGTGGGAAAGTTGAGAAGGGTTTGACGGTGTATCCCGACTTGAGTGTGAGATACCGAGACCGTTTGTTTGTGCCGGAGTCTTGCCGAGAGAAGGTACTCCGAGAGTTTCATCATTCGCGCCTTGCGGTGCATCCGGGAGGTACTAAGATGTATCGGGATTTGAGTCGCCAGTTTTGGTGGCGAGGCGTGAAGAGAGATGTGGCAGTCTTCGTGTCTAAGTGTCTTACTTGTCAGCAAGTGAAGGCCGAGCATCAGAGGCCAGCGGGTTTGTTACAACCCTTGCCTATTGCCGAGTGGAAGTGGGAACATATCACTATGGACTTCATTGTAGGTCTTCTGAGGACTCAGCGGGGTAGTGATGCTATTTGGGTGGTTGTAGACCGGTTGACTAAGTCGGCGCACTTCATTCCTATGCGCGTGAGAGATTCGGTAGATCACCTTGCCGACTTGTATATTCGGGACATAGTGAGATTACATGGGGTCCCAGTGACGATTGTCTCAGATAGAGATCCTTGTTTTACTGCTAGATTATGGCAGAGTTTGCAGAGTGCTTTGGGCACTAAGTTGACTTTAGTATGACTTATCACCCTCGGTCGACAGGCGGTCGGCGCACTATTCAGATCCTTGAGGATATGCTTCGGGGTTGTGTCCTTGACTTTAGTGGGACGTGGGAGAGGCACCTACCATTGGTGGAGTTCGCCTACAACAACAGCTTTCAGTCTAGCATCGGTATGGCACCGTTTGAGGCCTTGTATGGCCGACCTTGTAGGTCTCCGGTTTGTTGGGCCGAGGTGGGTGATACACCTTTGTTGGGTCCGGAGTTGGTTAGGGAGACGACGGAGAAAGTTGAGCTTATCCGTAGGAGGCTTGTTACAGCCCAGAGTCGTCAGAAATCTTATGCTGACCGTAGGAGGAGACCGTTGGTGTTTGAGATGGGTGATCATGTCTTTCTGAAGATATCACCTAGGCGGGGATTGATGAGGTTTGGGAAGAGAGGAAAGTTATCCCCTCGGTTTATAGGTCCTTTTGAGATCCTTGAGAGGATTGGCGAGGTTGCTTACCGTTTAGCTTTGCCGCCAGCTTGTCCGGAGTTCATGACGTGTTTCATGTGAGTATGCTTGAGTATGAGCGGATCCATCACATGTGTTGGATTGGACCGACTTAGAGGTAGATGAGGATGCCTCGTATGAGGAGAGACCGGTTCGGGTCTTGGATAGGCGGGATCAGGTCCTGCGTGGCAAGACCATCCCTTTGGTGAAGGTTTTGTGGAAGCATCACGGAGTGGAGGAAGCCACTTGGGAACGTGAGTTGGGAGTCCGTGAGAAATATCCCGACTTGTTTATTGATGTGTAATCTTGTATACAGATTTTATAATCTTGCTGGACTTAAGCTTTATTTATGTCTTAAGTTGTAAAACATAGCATATGTTTTAGTTTATGGAAGTGGGTTGTAATATTGCATTTATTGGCTATATTATAGGACTGATTATGTATCATGAAACTTTACTATGATATGAATTGCGAACCATGTATGTTGAAAATGGTTGGAAAATGGAAAGGAAATGCATGTTATAGATGCACTTTGAAATGTACGTTGTGAAATGCCTCTTAATAAGAGATGGATGACCGGTAATGGGCCGAATTGTTAAATGTTGTGTTATGGCATTGTTTAAAATAGAGAACAACTTGCTTTTCAAAAACTTGTTTTTAATTTCGGGGACGAAATTCTTTAAGGGGGGGAGGTTATAGCGATCCCGGGTTTACCCCTTATTGTACAGTGATCCGGACATGTGTCCGTGGATGTTAATAGTTGAACATTGTCATGTTTACATCCTTTTCTATATTGTATTTGAGTTATAGGATGTGTTGGGTAGGTTTGTTTCAGGTTGGTTGTGTTTGGGAACCAAGGGTTGCTGCCCAGAATTTTTGTCCTTCGCTCGAGCGAGGAGTTGGTCGCTTGAGCGAGCGTTGAGTTTTGTGTCTGGGTCGAGCGAGTGGCTTCGCCGAGCGGCGATTGCGTCATCTTGGACTGAACACCATGATTTTTGGCTCGAGCGAGCTTTTCCTTCGCTCGAGCGATCTGGTTCGGTCTTCGCCGAGCGGCGATTTGTCGCTTCAGCGTCGTCTAATTCGAACTGAAGGGTCGAGTTCTTGGCTCGAGCGAGCTTTTCTTCGCTCGAGCGAGCTTCTGGGTTGTTGGCTCGAGCGAGGCCTTCTTGGTTCGAGCTAGGGTTTTCTGTGTCTGGTCGCTCGAGCGACCAAGCCTTCGCTCGAGCGAGCCTATTTATATCAGTTCGCAGCAGCGATCTAAACTTCACTTTTTCAAAACTTTTTTATCTTCAAACCCTAAATTTGAGAGCCTCTCTCTCTAGACTTGCATTCTCTCTAAGAAATCATCTCCCTAGAGTGTGAATCTACCCTAAGTGCTTTGTTAAAAAGATAGAGGGTGACTTGGGCTTCGATCTAATCTGAAAATATTTGGCTTTGGAGCAAGTTGGGTGTTGGGTCTTCATCTCCTTTTGAGCTCAAACTTTGAGGTAGGGATATCCTACTCCTCTTTATGGATTTTGTCTTTGAATTTTAGCATTTTGATGTGTTGGAAGTTGTAATGTAATTTGGAGAAACTTTGGGCCCTTGTGTAATTTTACAAAAATTGGGGTTTTTATTTATAATGAACCTAGAGGCATGTTTAGTGTAGAAACATGGGATTAATGTTGAAACATTGATGAAAATGGAACCTTAAGGGTTGTAATGTCAATTATGGAAAAATGCCCTAATTACATTGATTAATTAATTGATATGATTAATTATGAGGAATGAGGAATTGAAGTGGAAATGTTGATTTGAATATCCATTTTGTGCATTTATTTTCTATTTAGAAATATCTACTTTGGGCTATCGGTGGAGGATAGTCTTGATTGTTGTAGACAATGCATGATGATTAGGCAAACTAAAACCAACCATTGAAATGTGTCATTGAGTATGACAGTTGAAGAATACATTAACTTTATGTATTGATTTTTGATGTGTATAATTATTGTTTATATGCATTGTGTTGTGTTGGAGGAGATATGGGATGTACTCCACGGTTTAGGGGAAGATAGGGGATGTACCTCTAAACCGGATGTTGTTTGGGAGAAGATAGGGGATGGACTCCATAGATAGAGCTCATATGCTTATCTAGAAGTGTGTTGGCAGAGCTCTTATGCTTGTCTTGGGAATGTGATATAACTAATATGCTTATCTGTGAAAGTAATGAAGTTGAAAGTGGTTAATATGAGTTATTTTCTCATATGAGTTGTTTGGCCAGGTTCTGAGCCATGAATTATAAATTGAGAATTTAATGAAAATGGAGAGTGAATTGAACATAGACTTGAAAGTCTTGGAATTGTAATGTGTTATGAAAGAGTGTAAAAATGTTGACCATCTATCAACTGTTAATCTTTTAGTCATTATTCATAACTGGTTTAGTATATTTCTACTAGGCTGTGGCTCACCCTATATGGGAACATCATTTTCAGGTACATGCAGCATGCCACCTCCAAGGACATAGCTTGGGAGGCTAGGGTCGGGGCAGATTTTTGTTGTCTTTCTTTTGATGTATTACATGTAAATTCAAGCCAATGGCTTAATGTGTAAATGAGTTAGCACTCTGTCCTTTTTGTAACCAAGTGTTAACTTGGAAAGCTGTAAGCCCTTAGGGCATTTGCTTTTGTTGTTAACATGTAACACTTTTGTAAGCAAACTCTGATAATGGAAGAATGTGGATCTTTTATATATCAATGCATGTCTATATTGTTGGGTTTATGTTGTTATTTTGAGGGCGTTACAGATTCTACCTATTATTCCCACTTCGTTGATGAAATCTTCCCCCTTTCCCTTTGAACTGTTGAGGATTTTAACTGCAACATAAACATCATTGGAAAGCTGTCCCTTGTAAACTGTTCCATAACCTCCTTGTCCTACTTTGTCTATGAATTGATTTGTAATTTTTTTGATGTCTGCATAAGAATATCTTGATGGCTTGAGAGCTCTGTAATCCTCCAAAAAGCTTTCAATCTTTAATTGGTCCTCTCTCTTTATTTTCTTTGCTCCGTGGACACAATACAATGCAATGACAACTACGGCAAGAAGAAAAGAGCCTACAACCGCACCTGCAATTTATAACAACCAAATTAGGAATGAAAATTCCATCTTCACTGCAAATATGGAAAGGCAGGTGGAGAATTTCACCTGCAATCACTAGTTGCCTTTTCAATTCACCTGTAAAATATGGAGAAGACTTGTTAGCTTCTCAAGCATTTGGAATTCCCACAATATATCATATTATCTTTTCACTTGATATTTCAAGATCTCTCAACAATTTCTTTTGTCAACCCAACTGTGGAGGGCCATAATATCTTATTTTATTTCATTTTGATCAGAAAAAAAAAAACAAGCTTCAAAATTTAATAATAGAGAGATACAAAACTACCTTAATGCTTTGTTTGTTTGGACATGCATATTTTCTACATAAAATATTTTATGAAAAAAAACATTTTTCTATATTTGGTGGTGTCGGTGGTGGTAGAGGTAGTGGCGTGGTGATGGTGGCCGTGGCGATGGTGTGGTGGTAAAGGTGAGAATGGCGGTGTTAGTGTGGTGATGTTGGTAAGCGTTTAGTCTGAAAAATAGTTTTCGTCTTTTAAAAGTAAAAAATATTTTTTGGCCAAATAAACTTACTTTTCACTAACCACGAAAAATATTTTCTGTTGAGTTTTTGTTTTCTATTATATCAAACGTCTAAAAATATATAAATTATTTTTAAAAAAATTATTTTCTGCCCAAAGAATCCCAATCTGGATTTTACGATCCTATGATTTTATGAATCGATCTGGATCATGTAAAAAATCTTTTATATGGGATTTTTTAATCCTAGTAATTGAATCTTATAGGATCGTGGAATCCCGATCCGAATCTGATCCTATCCGATCCAATTTGTAACCTGTTTTGTATTGTATGGCCTATTTTATTGTAAATTTTATATTTTGCCTAAATACCAATTTATGCGGTCAAAATGAATTTAAAAAATTAAGTAGTATTGAATCAAATAGACTAAGAAAAACAATCTAGGAAATAAACATTTAAATATTGTAATAATTTAAGAAAACTAATTAGTGGGAAAAATAAATTTAGCTTTAGTGAGGTCTGAGGAGGGCAAGATAAATACAACTTTACCCCAATTTTAGGAGAGACAATTTTCGTGACTCAAATGCTTACGACAAATCTTATCATTCAGTTAAGCTGCTCTTTTGAGTTTCTAGTCTATTTTCATATCCAATTTGGTTAAGTACTTTTTCTTAATTTTTTATGCATTATTATAGATTGCAAAATATTTTGTTATAGAATTCTTCTTTTTCACAATTTTTTTTTTCCTGATGAAATGCAAAACTTTTACCATCGAGTTTTCTATGATATAATATTATATTTATATTTATATGGAGTATTATATTTTTCACAATATCTTCACATTTTTTAAGTAGAATATATGTTTATTTTCTATATACTTTTTAAGAAATATTTATTTAAATTAAATTATTATATAATTTGTCTTTTTCGGTAGAATCTTACGATTCTCGATCAAATTTTACGATCCAATCCTGTAAACATTTTCAATAATCTAATTTAAGATTTCAATTTTAACAACTTGAGCATAAGTAACACTTTCAACAAATATAAAACCAGCCTAGGTAACCTTTTAATAAACTCATTGCTTACATTAAGCTTTGTTTCTCCTGGAAGTTCTTCACCTCGAAAACCAAATCAAACCACCAAAACAAACAACAAATTCTAAAATATAGATCCAAACCTACTGAAATGAATGCAAAGGAAGAAACTGGGTGGCTTAATAGAATACAAAATTAAACTAGGGAAACCAGAGAAAAAGGTACCTACCTTCCTTTGGTGGTTTGAGGAAGCCAAAGCATTCAAAATTTTCATCCCCCATGCTGTTACTGATCTTCAATCTACAATACTTGCCTTGTGCTTCATAGTTGCCACATATCTGTTTTGACAATTTCAATTGCAGATCAGATGTTTGATCAAATACCTCAGAAGGAACAGACGAAATATTATACAACTTTTTGCAAGATAATTAGGGGTAGTAGTAGATAAGTCCAAGATTGAAGATGAAAAAATCATTGTAAACAGCAATAACTTCACGACCCGATTCACTGGGAATGCAGGTCTTGTATTGGAATTGCTGCCCTTTTGCAGGGCAACTGAATAAGCTAAAATCACTGACAGAATTGGAGAATTGGAATGGAGAGGAAGTCAAGTTGAGGTTTCGAAGCTGGCTAGGAAAACAACCATCTGGGCCTGTGATGTGAATGGATTGAGATGTGTAATTTATGTAGTTGATGAAAACTTTGACAGAAAATGGGAGGTCAAGGACTATGTCGTTGGTTTGGGAGCAAGAAAGATCGAAGCCGGGATAGCCACAGTGTTGAGGCTGGCAGTTGTTTAGACGGAATGGGAATCGGATGGTTGGACCGTCGTCTGAGCATGTTGTTGGGGTGCACTCATCTTGTCCTGCTGAGAGTTTCAGGACCAAGAAGAGAATCAGGAAGATCACCATGCTCCCTTGGTTACTATCTTTGGAGATTCATCTCTCTCTCCCTCTCAGTATATAGATGTTTCAATGTTTGGTGGTTTGGCCATTGTCCTTTATTCCTTACTCTCAGCCATCAGCCTATTCAACTCATCAATACACAGTGGGTTGGTTGGTCCCTACCTATCTATTGGCATCCCATGTGAACGTGATGGCAAAATATCCATATAGAATAGATACATCATCAACTAGTAGTTTTAAATTGACTTTTGATCCTCATTATTCTATGTTTATAATAATAATTATTATTATTATTTTTTTGGTATGACTATGTCTATAAATTTATTTCATTATATATCTAATAATTATAAAATATAAATATAAATTTATAATTATTTTAATTTAAGAAAAAGACCGTTATACTTACTATTAAATAATATAATAGAGTATCTCTATTATATATATATATATATATATTTTTAATTATTACATCCTTCAATTAAAATATATTCTTTTAATTGGAAAATTTACTCATAAATCATAGTTTCTGAAAAGTTGAACCATTTAGTCCTAAAAGTTTTCTTATGCTCCATTTAGTCCCATTTATACATCATCATGATGTTCATGATGTAAATGAAATGTTTCATTCTATAATTTCAAAATTTATTGAAATCTGATGAACATTAGATGTGTGAAATCTAATGTTTGAAATATTCATCCTATAATTTCAAACATTATTGAAATCTGATGAACATTAGATGTTTGAAATCTGATGAACATTAGATGTTTGAAATCTAATGTTCGAAACATTAATATGATGTTTGAAACATTGTAATGGGACCTTTCAGTCTATAAGAAAACTTTTAGGACTAAACAGTATATAAGTTATTAATTTGGAATTTATTGGTGCATCCCCCTTTTTAATTTTTATTTTCTAAAATCTAGAATATGATAATTAATTGGAAGCTTATTGTTTTTGACTAATTGAGGGTTGACTGATGAGGCTTCATACCCATCTAGGAATGGCAACGGGGCGGGCCGGGGCGGGGCCGGGGACTACACTCCCCGTCCCTGATCCCCGAAAGTGATATATTCCCCGTCCCCGTCCCCGATCCCCGACGGGGACCCCAAGCCCGCCCCCGTCCCCGCCCTCGAAAAATCCCCTATTCTTTTTTTTTTTCCATGTAAAAATTTGTAACTTTGAAATCAGATATTTGCAAGGTCGAAATTCAGCCTCATGATTTGTGAATTTTTCCAAATCAGGTCAAAACAGATAACTTTGAAATATTATTTTCCATTATCTACACACAGAATAACAAGTCCCACAACTTTGATGGAAGATAATATTTAACAGATGAAGATAATATTTAACAAGTCCCATTATCTACACACAAAATATAATATATATATATATACACATCTATATAATAAGGGAGGAAGGTTTTTGAAAATATGTTAAAATGTATAAGAGATACATTTCATTTAAATGGTTGGGATGATTCCTAATCAATATCTAAGGGTCCAGATTAAATTTTTTCCCACCCAAACACTCTCTACCCTCTCTCTCGCCCACGTCTGCCAAACATGTCTCTTGACCTCAATCTCTCCACTTCTCTCTCACGTTGGTGGATCTCTCTCAATGTGTTGTAGTACAGAGAAAGAAAGAGATGGGTGTTGTTGTGTTCACACACACACTCTCTCTCTTTCTCTCTCATCTCTCTCTAGGGTTCTCTCTCTCGATGCCGTCAAACCTGCCCTAATGCCGCCGTCGCACTACCGTTACCAGAACCACCGCCAACCCCATCAACCACGCCCCTCTTCTGCAGCGGCGCCGTAGTCCGCATCTGCCGCTCTCTTCCATGTTCACCACTCGATGGTGCTGTTGTTTCGGTGTCGTCGCTTCTAGATCTAGATCCACCACTCATCTGCCGATGATTTCACCTCAAACACTCTCAACCGATGATTTCACCACCACCACCTCAGAGAATATTCTGCCGAACAGACAATCTTCTGCAGACTCTCTGTTTTTCTTTGCTCTTTCTTCCTATTTTAATCTATTTTTATGTTTTTGTTTTTTTCCCCTAAAATTTGTATATTTATATAATATGAAATGGCCCAAAACTGACACCATGAAGAAGAAGCTCGATACCCATTTTCCTGCTGTAAGTTTCTCTCTCTTTCTTTCCTATGTTTTTCATTTTTGCATCTGCAATCGATGCAGATGCGTATACGATTTTGAATTTTTGTTTTTTTGGGGGTTTGTTTTGTGTGTGTACCAAATAAAGTAGATGGGTGTTCATTATTGGATTTTGTGGAAAGAATTGCTGATTGTTAGCATGACTGTGACATTAGGGCTTTAATTTCTAAAATTTGAAGTTATTTATGTATGTGTTTGTATTTGATTTGGGTGTTCTATGCAACTATGAAAATGTTTGAGACCCCTAAAAAGCTGCCTCAATTTGACCCAGGGGCATGATTAGTGTCAACTTTTGATTTGTCACACACTGAACCATATAGGTCCCAACTCTCTTTCTACATCATTGTGAGTCTCAATTTTGGGTCTTCAGCATTTCTCATGGAAGTATATGATTGTGTTATGTTTTGCTTTCAATTTCGGATGGATTGTCTTTGGCTTTGTTGTTATTAGGATTTTCATTGCTTTGGGTAGGTAGGTAGTAACTTTGATTGTGTATTTGGTGTTTATAAAAATTTCGTATTTTTTTTTTTTGTAGGAGACTCAAATACTTTTTTTTTTTTTTGGGATGAGTAAGAATTTATTACAGAAGGCACATGCACAATTCGTATGCAAAGATAAAAACCTGTACCCTCAATACAAAAACAACCTATTCTGAAACCTCTATAAAATTCAAAAATTGGTCTAAATGATAGTTGAGGAATTTGGTTTCTAGGATTAATTATGATGGTTGAGCAAAAGAGGTCATAGGTAGGATAAGTTATAAATGGAGAAAACAAGTTGGAATTTTCATGGCCTTGGGTCTAGGAGTAGGAGAAGTGCAGTGAAGGATGCTTTGATCAAGAATAATCCAGATATTGTAATCTTTCTAGAAAGTAAAATTGAAATTTTTTTAGGAGCATTTGGGGGGCTTGGAATAGGAGTTAGGAGGCCTTATCTTTCAGTAGTAGATCCTTTGGGGATTTTGATTGTTGGGGATGATAGGGTGGTCGGTAAGCTACAAGTAGTATTTAGGGTGTTTGATGACAATGATGAGTGGCTTAGCTTATGGGGGTCTATGGTCCTAAGTCCTAGGTTTAGATGGTCGTTTGTTGGAGTTAATTGGTTTGTTTGGGTTGTGTTTGCCAAATTGTTGTGGGAGGTGATTTTAACGTTAATGGATTTGCTTCAAAAAAGTTGAATGGGGATAGAGTCTCAAGGCATATGAGAGATTTTGATGCTTTTATTGCGAATTGTGAGTTGGTTGATCCACATTTGTAGTAGGCAAGGCTTTTGTCTTACAATTGCATAACAATATTTCTCTTATATGTTTTTTATTTATTTATTTTTATTTGACTATTTTATTGGTGAAGTAAAATAGATGACTGTTTTTTTTTTATTGGTGAATATTATAAATTTTATATGTTTATTTCTTAATTTGTATTAAGGTTAGACGGGGTTGTTATTTTTAATTGAGAGTTCTGTGTAGATATGCTCATTATAAACATACATTTTGTTTGGTGATACACACTATAAATATTTGTAATCCTTTCATAATTACAATATTAGGTAATTATGGATGAAACATAATTTAATCATTTGAGTTTAAAATGAATGAAATTTAATAATTTAATCAATTGAGTTTAATAACAATATTAGATGATTACGGATGGAACATAATTTAATCAATTGAGATTAAAGTACATAATATTTTAGATGGACTTAAGATTAGATTAGATTAAAGTACATAATATTAGATTTTGAAATCGGCATACTATAGTTTATTGATTTCAATAACCCGTGACGATCCAAGGATTTTGTACAAATTTAATCAAGGAAATGGAAAATATTGTCGTTCAAGAACAAATCTAATGAATTAAATTGTGAACCTATTTGGGGATTCACACAATGGGGCAACCATGAAAGTGAAATTTCTCTACTTAGGTATGAACTTTTACTTCATACCCATTGGGCAGAGATTAACATTTTCTTCATCAACAAAGTCCATCACTGTTATCTGAAATAGCAGAAATGATAATGAATTATAGTAAAAATGCTCTGTACAAAACCCTCTTTCTAATAGGAAAAATGATAATGAATTATAGTCCATCACTGTTATTTTTCTTCATTAATAGGAAAAATGCTCTGTACAAAACCCTCTTTCTAATCTATACTGTACATTTCTAGGTGTTTTGTAGCGTAAGCTTCTCATGAATTATAGTATTTGGAGCTATCATTTGGAGAGATTCTGTGGTGTTCGAGAAACACACTCCAGGAAATGGACAAGCCTCACATCCTTCAGGTAATTTCAGTGTTTTTTAATGTTGTGTTACGTCTCCCCTTCTCTCTCTGTGTTTGTTTTTGGCTGTTGGATCGCCGCCATTCGCACACGCACCCCTCCCGCTTGGTGTTGAATTTTGCAGAGATTGGACCGATCTAAAGTGGGTGATCACCGAAGAAGAACACCTGCCATTCCTCAATTGGGAGGCTTGGATTGTATTCACAATGCCAGCATTATAGAGGTATTAGTTTAGTACTGATTTTGATGTATGTTGTTTATGAAAGATAAACTTTTGTGTTCAAAATCTATAGTATGCCGATTTCAATAACCCGTGACGATCCAAGGATTTTGTACAAGTTTAATCAAGGAAATGGAAAATATTGTCGTTCAAGAACAAATCTAATGAATTAAATTGTGAGCCTATTTGGGGATTCACACAATGGGGCAACCATGAAAGTGAAATTTCTCTACTTAGGTACGAACTTTTACTTCATACTCATTGGGCAGTGATTAACATTTTCTTCATCAACAAAGTCCATCACTGTTATCTGAAATAGCAGAAATGATAATGAATTATAGTAAAAATGCTCTGTACAAAACCCTCTTTCTAATAGGAAAAATGATAATGAATTATAGTCCATCACTGTTATTTCAGAAGCAGAACGTCACTTTGTTGGTATGTGTAGAAGATACTGGGATTGGCATTCCTTTACATGCCCAGGAGCAAGTTTTCACGCCCTTCATGTAAGCGGACAGTTCAACCTCTAGAAATTATGGAGGAACTGGTATTGGGTTGAGTATTAGTAAGTGTTTGGTTGAGCTAAGGGGTGGTCAGATAAATTTCATAACCCGTCCTCAGGTTGGAAGCACGTTTTCATTCACTGTAGCCTTTAGAAGATGTGAGAAAAACACTTTTGGTGATCTAAAAAAACCTGTTGCCGGTGATGTCCCTAATGGGTTTCAAGGATTGAAAGCAATTATAGTTGATGAGAAACCGGTTAGAGCAGCTGTGACAAGATACCATCTGAAGAGACTCGGTATTCTGGTTGAAGTCGTAAGTTGTGTAAGGATGGCAGCTACTATGTCTTGCAAAAATGGATCCAAGTAAGTATTGGTTTTGGTGTCCTTTATTTATTTTAGTGTTTACTTGGATAGAAATTTTTGTTATTCATGGTAGATTTGAAAATTCCAATTTTAGTTTATTTAAATACTGGGCAATGCCTGCCATCTTATTGGCCTAGGATTCAAAAAACATAACTTGGAACACTTCCAATGACGTATAAACACTTTCTTTACTATTTGTTTTGGATTTTTGTATGTTGTCCTTAATGAATTAGTCCTCGATTTCTGTTTTTTCTTTGGTTTTTTTTTTTTCCCACTGTTTTTTACTTTAAAAAATCCATTGGTCTCTGTTTCCTACAATGATATGTACTAGGGTAATGACTTTTATTGCTTTTGTAATATTAGAATTTGTTTATTTTGTATGGTTTGGTTTGGGAATATGTTGAGTAGTGGGTTTTTTTTTTTTGGCACCAAAATGGTAGAGTCTTGGTTGTTTTGGTATAGGACTCTTCAGAAATTTGTGAACTTATTTATTTGGGTTTTCCGTTTTATTTTCCTCCCTATTTTGTTTTTCCTTGGCCATCCTACAACACAAATACACTTTTGAAGTACTAAAAATTGATTGAGAAAAGGTCACAGAGATACATAGCTTTTGCATATTCTATTATTGTTGGTTTCAGGTTATTCAAACAATTTGCTCTATTTTTATTTTGTCTCTATGGTTTAAAACTTCTTAGTTGAATGTTTATTTAAAATTTCTGAATATTATGACAACCAAAACTATTCCTTTAACATAAACAGAGTGATACACAGAGTGATTAATCTTCAGAATTATTTTGGGATTAATTTTTTGAATGTTTATATAAACAAACCACAAAGAAATAGGTTATGTTATGTTATGATAAACAGAGTGATAAACAAGATTAATCTTCAGAATTATGTAAACAAATTATGTTATGTTAAAGGAATACTTCTTAGTTGAATGTTTTGGTGGTCATAGGTTATGTTAAAGGAATAGTTTTGGTGGATATAGCAACCATGGTTTAAAGGAATATTATGAAAATATTCAAAGTTTCTATTTTTATTTTGTATTCAAACAATCACTTATTTTTACAATCTGTTTTATTTTTGTATTCAAACAATCTGCTCTATTTTTATTTTGTATATGGAAAGTATTTTTTTCCAAACTTGAAGCCTAAGGGGTATCAAAACAAATTCTTGCATGGTGGTATATACCTGTTTCTGAGTAGGAAAATTGAACAAAAAAATAAGACAAGCTCTGTGTAGTTAAAAATTTGCAAATTTTGGTCAACAATTTAATAAGATGAATGTGATCAATTTTTCACAATTAAAGAATTTTGGAAATTTGACAATACAGAAAGAATCTCCCTGTTGTATGATGTCAAGTTAAAGGATTAGGCTGTATTAGTTATTTTGCCCCACTAAAAAAGAAAACCTATTTGTATGGGAGCTAAATTAATAATAAAAAAAAAAAAAAACTAAGACAATGGAATTTACCTTCTTAGTTGGTTGATCCACAAGGTCTTCCAGTTGAGGTAAACATTTGCAAGTGTTCAGTGTCGCGGATAGAAGATATTATATGTATAGAAGTTCTTTTATATGGTTTCATTGATTAATGGCTTCTTCTCATGTATTTGGTAGGCTGAAAAACTGCTTACAAAGACATTGACATACCCAAGAAGTGTTTGAACAAAGCATCCGAATGCCTATCAGACTTGAATTCAACCCAGTGACAGTGGTTGGAGCTCTTAATCGGACAGAGTTCAATTTGTTGGCAATACTAATCACTATACATTTTATTGTTTTGTACACTGAGTTCAATTTGTTGTCAATACTTTAATCACTATACAGTTTATTGCTTTGTACACTAAGTTTAATTTGTTGTCAATACTCTAATCACTATAAAGTTTATTCATGTTTTAAATTTTTTATTAGATGCATTTCATTCATATCTTTCCAGTGTCAAACATTTTAAAAAATTCACTCCCTACTCTTTGAAAAAAAAAAAAAAAAAAACACCGTGCCTTTAAGATTGTTGGTGTTTGTTGCTGGAGATAGAACTGCTTTGCTGAATAGTGGTTTGTTGTTGGAGATAGAACTGCTCTAAATAGTGGTTGAATAATGGTTTTTTGGTTTTTAGTACAGATTTTTTTGAGATTTTAAAAATTATTTATGATGGCCTCTTATAGAGTTTCGTTTTAAAATAAAATGGATTTTATTAATCTTATTCAAAGTTATGAATTTATCATGGTGAATTTGAGGTATCATGCCTTCAAAATTTGTCACCATTAAAGAATTTGTTACTTTCCAACATTATTCTATTAGTATAATATGCCCTTTTATCACATCTTCCCCATCTTTTTAGTTTACCCTACTATTGTGGCTTAATTTTCGCTTCACAGCCTTACCCCACCATCAAACACATTGTACAATCAAATATGATGTACCCTACTATGATGTTTACAAGCTTAATAGTCATTTTGGAGGGTTTGAACATTGTGTAGACAGCATAATCAGTTATTTGTTAAAAACTGACATTCTGCTGGAGTTAGGGCAACATGTTATGTGCACATCCTTTTTGATATCTTAATTTTTATGTGATTATCCTAGGTTTGCTTGCTTATGGTTGCATCCATTTGAATCGACAAGTAACTTATTGGAAAATAAAAAGAAAAGAAATAGATTCAAGGCATTTTATTTATCAAGTTGGTAATAATTTGTTATTTGTCTTCTGCAGGTTAAGATTGCAATGATTGGAATCATGGCTGGTGGTGAAGGACTTGATTTTTCATCAGCTGCCTCAGAACTCATCTCATATGTCTCAGGTGTAATTAATTTGCATATCCTTGAGCATTGCTGAATCTTCTCTTTAATCATCAAGAAATTGGTGGATGGTTAAAATTGTCTGTTACTGGTTTAAATTCAATTATGAACTAATGATTTTCTATTAAGTGGTTTAGGTTAAAGTCTTCTCATTTCTAAATCTTTACCTTACTCTTTATGTATGATGAATTATCTTAGCTGGACCATTCAGTGGTCCTGCTTACAAATTTGAGCTGCCAGCCACTTTGTTCTTGATATCGCTGCTATTTTTATTGTTATTCTTTTAATATTTTAGGCTTGCTACTTATCATCATAATTTTCAATACATAACCAAATTAACATCATCAAATTCCAAATCAAATGTCTTTCCTCGCTATGAAATGATGTAGATCTATATTGGATGGATTACACTAGAGAGATGGTGTGGTAGTATCATCCCTTACAAAAGCATGTTTAATTTGCTTGACTCTTATTTTGATATGTTTGAATGCGCACACAGAATTAAAGACTCTTTTAAGTCACATGAAATGAATAAAAAACATCATAATTTGAAGATGGTCAATGAAAAAAAATCCCTCAAAATTACAAACGAAACAAACATAAATCTTTCAAGCAAACTCAAGGAGGTGGTTTGTTGGTGTTTAGCCATTTAAGGTGTTTTTGATCTATCTTAGTAAGTAATCTATGGTTTTTCAGGATGTGGGCTGATTTTTTTAATTCGGGCTCTTAGGCAGGTGGTTGTTTTAGATAAAAATGTATTACTCTGATCTATATAGCTTTCCATTCACTGGAAATGAAGGAAAATAGATAAGGATGTGAAATTGAAAATTTTAAAAAGAGTCTTTGATCAGCGAACCGTTTTCTGGTAATCGTGGAAAAGGGCTTCATTTCTTTGACATTTGAGCCTTTGGGGACCTACATCGTGCTCTCTCTCTCTCAAGTGATTTTTGTTGATTTACATAAGTATATGTGTGTGTCAAAAAATATACCTTTTTGTTATATAGGTTTGTTTGGAGATGTGTTTGATGAATTAGCTCTTCACACAATTACGTAACAATCTTTAACTATTACTTTTTTCGTGAACCGTATAGTTATATGTAAATGAGGTTTGTTGTTTATATAGAATTTTATATGTTAGCGCTTCCCAATTTGATGTGTTGGTTTGATGCTGAATAATATTGGGGAACAATCATGCATATATTGTTTAAATGTGTTTTCAAATATAATTGTTTATTTATTTATTTATTTTGGATATGCAATGATCTGAGACATAATTTTGGATGTGAAGAATGCATGAACAAATGGGAGAAATGGGGAATTTCTTAAGTAGGCAGGAGGGTTTTTGAATCTAAGTATACCTACCAATCAATTCTTAATAATGGTCAGATACCGATTATTCTTTGTTTTTCCTTTTCCCCTCCGTTTTCTGTCTTTTGTTTCCTAGCTCTTTTTCATTTTTTAGATAACTGAATGAAGAATTCTGTTCGAAATCAAAATTATAGCGTTGATAGGAAATTGATTGACTGGAATATAGGGAGAACCTGAGCCTAGGCACAAAACACTTTTCCTGATGATGGTTTATCAAACAGACTTATGCCACTGGGACTCAAGTATGTGTTCCAACTCCAAGGTTTTTTTTTTTTGTTTTTTTTTTATTTTTTTTCCAGTTGGCCTTCCATGTGTTTTGTATTAGCCACAACTGGTTGCATATGAAATGCTTGATAAAAAGATTCTATTAGAAGGATCATTTGCTGACAGATGTATTATCATGTGCAACATGTCTCCTATTTGGAACTCTAAAACCTTTGTACACTTGAGAAAAGTCTAATTTCTATATTCAAACATATTATTGTGATTTGTGAATAAGGTACTGCAAATCCAAAGAAAAATCAAACACTAAATTTTCATTATTGATGAGTTCGTTTTTTAACTTTTACATTTGATTCATTGTTTTTAGATTTATAGATGTTCAGTTAGGTGATTTTTGTGTAGTTAGTTCAGTTTATAGTTATAGTTATAGTTAGTTCAGTTTATAGTTATAGTGAGCTTTTGAACTTTTAAAAATTTGTAGTGGGTTTTGTAATTTTTAGAATTTCTATTTTTGTTATGTTGTACACAACTTGAGACAATAAAGAGCCAAATAAATGGAAAAAATTTTAACCAGTCTGAAACAAAGGAAGTGTGAATACTGGAATTTACTGTCAAAATTAGTTTTTAAAGTCTCATTCTGGTATTTGTATTAATGAAATTGCCTATTTGTCGTGATAGAAATATTAACTTGAAATTTTTGTTATTTAGTTTATAGTTGTGCAACTTGCTGTCATTAGAATGTTGTGTTGAACTTTTTGTCCATCTCCTTCATGACCTTAAGGGGCTTCAAGGTTATGTACATTTTTAGGGTTATTTTATATTGTTTATGGGTCATTTAGATTGGGCTCCATACTGTTATTATTAGAATTCCATTCTCCCAAACTCACAAATTTTTGAATTAATCTAATACATTTTATTTGAATTCCATTCTCCATAATTAATTACAACACCTCTTCCGCAATTAATTAAACTCATCTCATTCTCTCTCTCACGGCTCATTTGTTTATTAAACCCATCCAAGCACCAAGAACTTTGTAATCTACCCGAGATATAATCAGATCTATATTTGAACTGGTAGTGTATTTGGGTTTGGATTTGTGATTTGTCATTCAAAGCTCAAACTTGAGCAACAATGGAGTTCAAATAGGAAGAGAGAGATGTAGAGGGAAAAAAAAAAAGACAGAGCTCTCTGCTAAAAAAACACGCTTAGGTCTGCTTTCTTTTTCCAAGAATAGTGTTGTTTTTAAATTAAATTGATAATCTATATAATAAGATGGAGGGTTGGGATTACAATTATATTAAATTGATAATTTAGTAAATAGTGTTGGGATTACAATTATATTTTAATTCCAACATTATTAACACCGTGCCTTCAGGCACGGGCATACGCTAGTATATATATATAACAGAGGTCGAAAAAAAAAAAAAAATATATATATATATGTATGTATCTAAACTCTATATCGAAATCCCGAGAGAGAGAGAGAGAGAGAGAGAGAGAGAGAGATCCTTTGAAAATCGGCGGTGAGGGAGGATCGCCGGTGAGGGAGGAGTGGCGGTGAGGGGCGACCAGCCGTCATGACTCGTGTGTGAGAGACAGAGAGGGAGGCGAGCGACCGTGAGGGAGGAGGATCTGTGAGGTACAAGCGGCCGTGAGGGAGGATCGGAGGTGAAGATCGGTGCCATCGTTGTGTGAAAGAGAGAGAGATGAATGCGGAACCCTAGAGAGAGAGAGAAAGCGAAAGCGAGAGCAAACAGCTCTGCGTTGTGTGTGAAACAAAACCCTACACACACACATATGTTATATATAAGCAGGGGCAAAAGGGTAATTTCACGTCGGGGGGCAGCCGAGCCGGGGATCGGGGCCGAGGTCGGGCCAGGTCCGGGGTTGAAACATGTATCCCCGTCCCCAGCCCGAATATCATCGGGGATTTAATTTTTAATACCATCCCCGACCCGTCGGGGGTATTTTTTGGGAAATAACCGCTCAATTCGGAGTCGGGGGGTCAGGTCCCCGTCGGGCCGGGTTCCAATTGCCATCTCTATACCCATCATCCTATCTTTGACCAAAATTATTTGACTTTACTTTAATAGGACCCTCACATTTATGTTTCTTCTCAACTCCTATGCAAAGCTGTTAAGTTAAGATTGTTGGATACAAATCTATTTAGCTATATTTTTATTCGCTCTATTATATTTGTGAGTTATGAAAGTTTAAATATAAATCTAACTCGAGTTGTGTTTGTATAGAGAAGTTTTTATACTGATATTTTGTATCTTGAGTATTTCTTGTTTGCCACTTCCCTAACTAAGTATAGGGATTGAGTTGTTGTGCTCGAACAATTCGCCTATACATGAACATCGCCTTTAGTCACACCATTCAAATGGTAAAATGACGGGAATGGGCCATGAAATCAATACCCCATACATCAAAAATCTCTACCACTAAAATAGGGGACATTGACATCATATCACGATGAGACACTGAATCCATTTGCTGTTAATGCAAACAAGTTGTACACAATTGATGGGCATTTTTAAAAATGGTTGGCCAATAAAACCCACTTTGCAAAACCTTGGCGGCTGTTTTATACCCACTAAAATGACCACCACATGCAGAAGAAGCTTTTTGAGATGTGGGGGGTATGAGGGTGTGTATTTGAATGGGTGAAATATTTTTACAAGAATAATTTTAGTATTATTTATAATGAGAAATTTTTTAAAGTATTTTACAACTTATAAGTAGGGATTCAAAGAAATAAAACATCCAAAATAATTGATGAAGTGCTAATAATAACATTCTGTACGAGAAAGAAATAAACCTTCTCGTATAATCCTGTTGATCAAGTCTGCGCTCCTTCGTACGTCGTCGCTTTACTCCCTGAAAACACAAACGTGAGCTAGCCAGCGGGTGTGTGCCGGAAACTTCTCCGATGCCTAAGTCAGAAAAATAGACAAGTAGACAAAAGCTCTGTGTACTCGGAAATCAAAGTTCAGTTACCTCTCCATAGGTGATGTTTGTGAGCTTTTATAGGTTCCGTGTGGCACAATCCAAGTAGGAATCTTACTCCTCCATGTAGAATCCTCTTAGGATTCATACTCCTGAAAGATAATGCTTATCTTTCAATACCCCCCTCACTGCTTAAACCAAGTGAGATGGTTTTACCATGGTCGGACTCCTATGTGGCCGAAGTAAGCATGGCTATGCTTAGCCACAGAATAGACCGAACTATCCTTAGTTCGGTTCACTGCCCTTACCTTAGTTCCTCTTGCATAAACCATAGTAAGCCCAAACCGAGCTAACTTTTAGTAAGGTTTAGACTACGTTAATTACACTGCGCTATGATCGGTATAAGTTTTAGTATGGTGACCGAACTAACCATAAGCCCTTTAGAACTGAAGTAACTTCACGCCTCTGCAAGACCGGAGTAACTTTACAGCCATTTTACTCAGCACTTCGCATAGCGACCCATAACGGCCCATTACTTAGCTCGGCCTAATTTTCATATAAATTACCCTCTCGATTGTCCCTTAATTCCATCTACACAGCATGATAGGGATTACCTGTCTATCAGCCGAGCTAGAGTTTTTAAGCATATCCAGCCGAGCTAAAGTTTTTAAGCCTATCCAGCCGAGCTAAAACCCTTTAGCCTTTCTAGCCAAGCTAAATTCCATGCCGGGCTCAGCCTGTCCGGCCAAAACGTCTTTTCAATCACAAAAACTGAATCGCTTCTCCTTCCCATGACACGTGGCACACTCCGATTGGTCAATCGCAGCTGTCACGCCATCTTTGAGTCTCGTGAATTTTGAACAGTTCCCACCTTTGCCCCTTCTCTTTCCATAAAACAAACCCTTTCGTTTTTCTTCTAAATTACTCAACTCACTATTCAACCCCTTCTTTCTCTCTCTCGTGCCTCCATTATTCTTCAACCTTGCAACTGTGAAGCTCGTGCTCGTTGCTGCTTTCTACTTCCATTTCCTTCCTCTTTGCCTGGTGAGCTATACAAATCTATCTTGTTTTTGTTGTTTTCGCACTTGCTTTTATAATATCTGTATTTTGTATGTTTTTTCAAAACATATACCTTTTTATTGTTGAAGAACCATGTAATAGAACCTCCAATCTTTATGAATAATCTGAGAAACCATTGATTTTGATCCAAAATCATAGTATAACTGAACTAAAAAGTTGTTTGTAGTTGATGTCACTCTATCAGGCTACTTAACCGAACTAGCACTATGCTTATACCAGTAGTTTCAATAAGTCAAACCATCTTTTGATTTATCCTAGCCGAGATAACAAACCGAACTAAGTCTGCAATTAGTGTACTGGGGAAACCTCAACTCCGATCGAGCTATGTCTCGGGGCTAAACCAGCGTTCTTAGTTTTAGACCAAACTAAGAAAGCTGCCCCTAGAAGCTCAACCGGTCTTAACAAAACCTTCCTTTAACCGAGCTACCGAATCACTCGCCCAAATCAAGCCATCAAACCCCTTGCTTAAACCGAGCTAACAACCCGTAGCATGCCACATAACCGAACTAAGACTTGATATATGTTGCCTTTATTTCTCTTCAGCACGGTCCAATGGTCTGTGCTTAACACCTTTGTTTTTTCACTTTGCAGACTTTAGGTTGCCCAGGCACTTCCTTGAGCGCTCAACCGAGCTACTCAGCCTACTCCCGCGACCAAGCTAACACAAGTATAATTTATTCATAACTTAAGACAAAAATGGGTAAATATAGGTTTTTAGTAGGAACACTTGGTGGCCTGGCCGAATTCCGAAGGGAGTATAACATTCCTAATGACGTCCATCTCACCTTAGCTGAACAAGATATCATACCTTGGGGAAACCCTAGTTTTGTTCCCTTCGCCCTCCTTTCCATTGTAGAAACCGGCCTAAGATTCCCTGTACAGCCCTTACTCTGTGAATTCCTTAGGCAAACTAGGATATGCCTAACCCAACTTTCCACAAACTCATACCGCATAATAAATGGTATAGCCGAGCTAAACCGCCGTGCTGGTATTAACCTCGACTTAGCCGAACTCTTCCACCAATATTCTATAGGCTCAAAAGAAGACGGGTGAGTTTATTATTTAAGAATACGACGCCAGCGTGAGAAAATAATAAAGGACACGCCGGACAAAGACTTAAACGATGATGATTTTTTTTGGGTATCTGGCAATTTTGAAGACCACCAAGCCCAGATCCCAGGCCGCAGTATAAACTAAAATAAAGGAACCCCCGGTATAATTACTTCGGTTTCTTTGCATGCTTCTGTTTTACTTCGGTTCCCTATTCCTGAACCGAACTAACAGTTGTCTTCTTTATGCAGATTCAGCCTATCTTCAATCACTATACAGTTACCCCAACCTGAACACTCTCTGCGTCGCACTATGATATCCAGAAAGAAGTTGGGCCAAGTTACTGACGCACTACGATATCCAGAAAGAAGTTGGGCCAAGTTACTGAAGTTCGAACCGACATACAGATATAGTAGTCGATGAAAAGCCAGAGTAACAGATTTTTTACTAGAAGCCTCCCCTGAACTGGATGCCAACTTGCCTCAAATCAACCTAGTCCCTCTAACTATTGAAGAAGAGATGGCCAAGAGGAATAGAGTCAGGGCCCTCCTAACCGAAACAAACAGAGCCAAGGTACCACCACTACACTAGACACAAGAAACCGTAGTGGCCCTACCATCACAACAACCCTCCTCATCACGCCCAACTAAGCGTGCCCGGACTACCCAGGTCGAGCAACGCCTAGTTGATGAAGATGAAACCACCATTCCACCAAGCCACCCACCGAGTCCGCAACCAGAGCTTACCGACCAAGCTAGCTCCTCTAAATGGAGTCCAAAAATGACTTTCCAAAACCGTGCTATCTGTGATACTGACTCAGTGGTGGCAGACAAAGACCACATGCTAGCCTTCAATCTGGCTAAGAGTGTATGTCTGCCCCTTGACATGGAGCATCATAAGCACCTGACCGAGCTCAAGGCCATCCGGTCTGCGACGAAATCAATGATCCTGGTAAGTTGCTTCTCTTGTCTCTCTAATTTTTTCCAACTTTCTGTTCGGTTTTATCATTAGTTTCTTTCACTTCTTTTTCAAGCCATGCAAAAGAGTCAAATTGCACACAAGCGTGTGTTGGAACTTCGTAAAACAGTAAGGCAAGCCATGGTTGAAGTTGAAGAAAAAACAACCGAACTGAAGGACTCCCAACAGAAGACCGCTGAGCTAGAGGCCGAGGTAGCCCGTCTGACCGGATTGGTTACCTCGGCTAATGCTGACAAACATAAGGCATTAACCGTGATGAAGGACAAGTACCTGCGCGAGCTAGCCAAGCTCGAAGGCAAGAAAAACGCAGAGATCGCCGAGCTAAAGAAAAAGGCTGACGATGCGAATGCTGAAGGTTTCAAGGAGGGGGAGGCCCTCTGTATTCCACAATGTGAGGCCGCCAAAGATTTATTCTTCAAATGCGGTTGGAGGGCAGCCGTGGTACAGTTCGGTTGTGAGCCTGAGACCGAGGTATACAATCCTCCTCAGTACTTCATACCGAGCTCACTGGCGGAGTATGCTGCATCCATTCAGTAACAGTT
This sequence comes from Camellia lanceoleosa, assembly GCA_025200525.1. Classification (NCBI taxonomy): domain Eukaryota; kingdom Viridiplantae; phylum Streptophyta; class Magnoliopsida; order Ericales; family Theaceae; genus Camellia; species Camellia lanceoleosa. The sequence goes on along the minus strand of CM045758.1, from coordinate 103,248,968 downwards.
TCTTTAGGGTTCAGATGATGATGAAGACACTGAGCCCAATAATACCCTGGTCGTCAATGAACCGGTCAATCAATCAGCTCGGTTGGAGCCAACTGTTAAAGACCTAACGAACGAGCTGCCGACTGACACCGTGCTTCCATTGGACACTGAGATCCCAACTGAGACCGGACTACCATCTGAAACCAGTCTTCGAGTTGATATAGATGCTGATCTTGAGGATCTGTTCAACTGATTTTGTAATTTCTTTTCTTTTTTTTGGACTTGTAACTGGGCTGGGGGCCCCTTATTTGTAATTTGCTTTGAACATTTATCAATAAAAATCTTCTTTTGCTCTAACTATTATCTCGGTTTTCTGCTTTTCTTGTACTTTCTTTCTTACTGTAGTTTGAATGAAGTAGTGCATTCTCTTGTCGAGATAATTCATTCCGGTCTTAATATTGTAATTAGACTGGCCATACCAGCCAACCACTCTTTAGCCGATATCCCTACTTCGGCTGAAGAGTACTAACAGTTGGTTTAATCCAGCCAACCACTCTTCAGCCTATAAACCCTTACTTCGGCTGAAGAGTACTAAGAGTTGGTTTAATCCAGCCAACCACTCTTCAGCCTAAACCCTTACTTCGGTTGAAGAGTAATAAGAGTTGGTTTAATCCAGCCAACCACTCTTCAGCCTAAACCCTTACTTTGGCTGAAGAGTAATAAGAGTTGGTTTAATCCAGACAATCACTCTTCAGCCTAAACCCTTACTTCGGCTGAAGAGAAATAAGAGTTGGTTTAATCCAGCCAACCACCTTTCAGCCCATACCCTTACTTTGGCTGAAGAGTACTTAAGAGTTGGTTTAATCCAGCCAACTTCTAAGTTGGTTTTTCCAGCCAACCTAGAATAATATGTTTGGTTATTCCGATCAAACGTCCTGCAGCCTGGATCTTTATCCTGGGCTTAGGAAGGGTGTTGATTTAAGCCAATCAACTTTTAAGTTGGTTTTTCCAACCAACCTAGAAAAATATGTTTGGTTATTCAGACCAAACATCCTGCAGCCTGGATCCTTATCCTGGGCTTAGGAAGGGTGTTGGTTTAATCCAGCCAACTTCTAAGTTGGTTTTTCCAGCCAACCTAGAATAAAATGTTTGGTTATTCCGACCAAACGTCTTGCAACCTGGATCCTTATCTTGGGCTTAGGAAGAGTGTTGGTTTAATCCAGCCAACTTCTAAGTTGGTTTTTCCAGCCAACCTAGAATAAAATGTTTGGTTATTCCGACTAAATGTTTGGTTACTCCAACCAAACGTCCTACAGCCTGGGTTTAGGAAGGGTCGCAGTTGGTTATTCCGACCAACTGCGTTTTTAATACCCCTAACTCACCTAACTCACTGAAACAAACTTTTACAGAAGAAAACGTCTATACTGGAAAGAAACTACTTGTATTATTAAGAAATGAACAAAATTACACATACTTAAAAAGAAAAAGCTAAAAATAAAATAACTTGAGATTGACAGTATTCCATGGCCTGGGAATTGCCTTGCCATCCTCGTCTTCTAAGTGGTATGCCCCTTTGCCTGCTAGTCCCACCACTTTGTAAGGTCCTTCCCAATTAGGCCCTAGCTTGCCATCCCCCGGTACCAAGGTGTATCCCATCACTTTGCGCAGTACCCAATCTCTGATTTTGAATTGCCTTGGATGTACTGTCTTGTTATACTTTCTGGACAATTCTTGTTGGTATGAGGCAATATGAACCAGTGCTCTGTCTCTTCTTTCCTCTGCAAGGTCGAGCTCAAATGTTATGGCTTCACTATTCAAGTCTGGATCAAAATTCTCGCTTCAAATTGTGGGGATGCCAACTTCTAGTGAGATTACTGCCTTCATACCATATGTTAAGGAAAATGGAGTTTCTTCTGTTGATCGCCGAGGTGGGGTGCGGTAAGCCCATAAAACATGAGGGAGCTCTTCTGCCCATTTGCCTTTGGCTTTCTCTAATCTTTTCTTCAATCCATCCAAGACTACCTTGTTCGATGCTTCTGCCTGACCATTTGCTTGGGGATATGCCAGTGTAGAATTGTAGAACTCTATCTTGTACTCTTTACAAAAGCGTCTAAAGATTCTACCGTCGAACTGCGTGCCATTGTCTGATATTAGTGCCTTTGGTATGCCAAATCGAGTGATGATATTCTGCCAGACAAACTTCTTCACATCTTTTTCCTTGATTGATGCCAAGGCTTCTTCTTCCACTCACTTTGTGAAGTAGTCGGTTGCTGCAAGAAAGAACTTCCTGTTGCCTGGTGCTGTTGGAAGTGGCCCTACTATATCCAAGCCCCACATTGCAAAGGGCCATGGGCTTGTTAATGGTAGGAGTTCTCTGGTAGGTTGGTGTATTTGGTGTGCAAACCTTTGACACTTTTGACACTTTTTGACATACTTTTCTGAATCTGCTTGCATGTATGGCCACCAATATCCTTGGGAGATTGCTCTGTATGCTAACGATCTTTCTCCTTGATGGCTTTCGCATACACCCTCGTGTATCTCAAATAAGAATGCTTCCACTTTGCTGGGGTGAACACACTTTAGATAAGGTCCTAAGAATGATTTTTTATATAATGCCAATGATGGGGAGAGCCAAAATCGTTGTGACTTCGCTCTTATTCTGTTGGCCTCTTTCTTTTCTTCCGGTAAGGTGCCATCTTTCAGGAACAGTATGATGGGATCCATCCAAGAAGGGCCTAGCTCGGCACAACATACCTCTTCTACTTCGAGGTCTTCAATGCTTGGCCTAGGTAGGTAGTCGATCAGCAATGGATGAAGGATGGAAGTATCTTCCATTGAAGCAAACCCTGCTAATTCATCTGCCCTGCTGTTTTCTTTCCTACCGATTTGTTCTATCCGCACTACTTCAAATTTCTTGATCTCTGTTCTGACCAACTCTTGGTACTTAGCCATCCTGTCGTCCTTTGCCTCGTAGTCGCCTGATATTTGGTTTACCACCAGCTGTGAGTCGCTGTAAACCATTAGCTCAGTGGCCTTCATGTAGAATGTTGATTTGAGGCCTGCAAGAAGCACTTCATACTCCGCTTCGTTATTTGATGCTGGGAAGCCAAGGTTGACTGCTTGCTCCACTACTAGGCTGTCTGGAGAGATGAGGACTATGCCGAGTCCTGCTCCATGCCAGTTGGATGTTCCATCCACGAAGAGCTTCCACATTTCTCCAACGAACAACTTCCAGCATGTGGAGGGATCAAATGATGCCTGAAGGTCCAGAATGTTGCTGGTGTTTTCCTCAAGGTCCATGCTTGCTGTCTGCCCCTCGCTATCTGATTGTACCAAGCCTTTATTTGTTGGTAAGTCTTGGCTTGGTGTAGTATGGTTTTCTTCTTCCACCCTTACTTCAGTCTGGTCTGCCTTGGGACCTGATTGGGTAACTTGCACAAGGGTCTGCGTTATTCCGACGTCAACTTCCATCCCTAGTTCGGTTGTTTTAGTTAGGTCGATTGGGCAGATATGATGACTTCTTGGGGTGAATTCTGCGACAAAGTCTGCCAAAGCTTGGGCCTTTATCGCGGTCCTGGGTTGAAACTTGATGTCATACTGTCCCAACTCTACTGCCCACTTCAAAATTCGCTCAGAAAAGTTCGCCCTCTCAAACAAAGCTTTTAATGGGAAAGCTGTGAGGACGACTATGCTGTGGGCGTGAAAGTAGTGTGATAACTTCCTTGAGGCCATCATCAAGGCTAAGGCCAGTTTTTCCAATGGCAAGTACTTGGTTTCGGCGCCCAGCAATGTCTTGCTGACATAAAAGATAGGCAGATGTTGGATTCCTTCTGCACGGACCAACACTGCGTTGATTGCGTGCTGTGAGACCGCCAAGTACAGGAAGAGTTCTTCTCCAAGTATTGGGGTGACAAGCAGTGGTGGGGAAGACATGTATTCTTTCAGGCTTTCCAGAGCGCGGTCGCATTCTTCGTCCCACTGAAACTTGGCTTTGAGTGCTTGAAAAAATGGTCGTAGTCTGTCTGATGACCGGCTAATAAATTGGTTGAGTGCAGCTGCCATACCGGTGAGATGCTGTACTTCTTTTACTGAGTTAGGCCTCTCCAGATCCTGAATAGCTTTGATCTGGGAGGGGTCTGCCTCTATACCCCGGTTGGTCACCAGGAAGCCTAGGAATTTGCCAGATCCTACACCGAACGCGCACTTAGATGCATTAAGGCGCAACTTGTGCTTCTTCATAATCTGGAACATCTCGCCTAGGTCCTTTAGATGGTTGTTCTCATCCTTGCTCTTGACCACCATGTCGTCGATGTAAGCCTCCATTGTTCTGCTTAACAATGGCTCAAACATCTTGGTGACCATTCTTTGGAATGTTGCCCCTGCGTTCTTTAGGCCAAAGGGCATGACCTTGTAGCAATACAATCCTCTTGGAGTTGTAAAGGACGTGACCTCCTGGTCTGGTTCGTACATGGCGATTTGATGGTAGCCTCTGTATGCATCTAGAAATCTAAGTCGGTTGTGCCCCACCGTTAGGTCTACCAGTTGATCTATCCATGGTAGGGGGAAGCTATCTTTTGGGCATGCTTTGTTAACTGTCTTGTAGTCGACGCAGACACGCCATTTTCCATTCTTCTTTGGCACCACGACTGTGTTGGAGATCCATCTGGGGTAATGTACCTCTCTGATAGCTCCTGCTTCTAGCAGATTTTCCACTTCTTCCGCTACTATCTCGGCATGGTGGAGTGCCGATCTACGTGTGCGCTGAATGATTGGTCTGGCGGATGGGTGGACATTGAGTTGGTGACAGATGAAGTTGGGATCAATGCTTGGCATGTCGTACGGTGTCTAGGCGAACACTTCAATGTTAGAGGTCAAAAATTCCAAGACCTCTAATCTCTCAGTGCTGGACAACGATGAACCGGGCAAAAAGAACTTATCCGGGTTCTTTTCATCTATCCTTACCTCTACCAAGTCTTCCACCGCTTTTTGATTAGCTGCTTTGCCGACGTCTGCGAATAGTTCATTGCTCTCAAGTTCTTCCACCGAATGAACATATCCCTTGGCAGCGCGGCTGCCATTAATTGTAACAAAGCATTGCTTGGACATAATTTGGTCTCCAAAGACCTTTTCAATTACCCCGGCATCGTTGGGGAATCACATGACTTGATGGTAGGATGACGCCACTGATCGCACGGCATGCAGCCATGTTCTGCCCAAGATGATGTTGTAAGTGGAAGGGACTTTCAATACCCAGAACTCCACTTGTTTTGTTACGCTTCCTGCTATAACTGGAAGAATTATTTTGCCGACTGGCCACTCTGGCATTGAGTTGAATCCAATAAGGGGAGATACGGCAGGTGCCAAGTCTTTATCTTGTAACTTCAATTGTTTAAATGTTTCGTAGTATATTATTTCACATGAACTACCCTGGTTAATCAAAATCTGCTTGACGTCAAAATCCTTGACTCGGAGAGTGACAACCAGGGCATCATTGTGAGGGCAATATATCCTCGCCAAGTCTCTATTTGAAAAAGACATGACGTTCGTGGCCTCTGTCTTCCCCTTTTTTATGGTAGGTTGTGCACTTAGTACCTCTCTTAAGTGCTCAGCCTTCTTGATTGACCCTCTGTGCTCGCATACACGCTCAGGTTCGAAGACTCCATGTATCACATTGATTATGCCTTGAGGTGGGGCGTCGATTGGCATCCCGTTGGGGTTATTGTGGTCCTGGGGGGCTGGTTGCGTCCCTCCTTCAATGTATTTATCCAGGTGACCGGCTGCCACCAACTCCTCCAGGTGCTGCCTCAATGGCGTGCAATTCTCAATGCGGTGCCCTTTTTCTTTATGGAAGGTGCACCTCGACCTTTCGTCGTAGTCCTTCTAAGCTTCCCCTAGCTTGGCTGGCCATTGGACGAAAGGCTCATCTCATATTTCACTTGGAATTCGGTAGATCGGTTTTTTGAATACCGTGGTTATAGTAGTGCGGACCCTCAACCATCTTTTATTCTGGTCTTCTCTGTTGTCTTGCCTGCCTCGTCCATTTCTACTCGGACGATCTACCGCGTCGACCTTTGCTGAGGCCTTTTTCTGTGGTATTACGGTCGTGCCAGATTTTGTTTTAGCCTGGGCGCCATCCTCTTCCACCCTGATGTGTTGATGCACTCTTTCCATCAGGGCCTCCATGGTGCGGGGTGGCGTCATGGTGATTGAGTCCCTTAGTCTGTTCCCGACTGGAAGGCCTTTTTTTGTACTGTGCAATGGCGAGATTGGTGGGGTAGTCCCCAATCTGGTTGAAGGTCTCCCAGTAGCGACTATTGTAGGATCTTAAGGTCTCCTTGTCGCCCATGTTGATGGAGAGTAGCTGGTCGATCTCCACCAGAGTTTTGGTGTTTGTTCTGAACCTTGTTACAAACGCCTCCGCCAATTGTGCCCAGGAGGCTATGCTTCCTTCTAGAAGTTTTTTGAACCAAGTCAAGCCTAGGTCGCCAAGACTAGATGGGAAAAGGATGCACATCAAAGCCTCGTTTCACCGGTATATAGCCATGACTTGGCGAAAGTGGCTCAAGTGTGAGTAGGGGTCCGTTTTTCCTTCGTACGTGGTGAATTTAGGATGAAGGAAACCGGAAAGCAGGGGCACGTTTTCAATTGTCGGAACAAACGGCGAGGTCTGCAACCTCGCTAATGCTTTGTCTGTCGGTTCGTAGACAGGGCGCGGAATTGGCATTCCAACCTCGACGCTTCCATGCGTCAGAGCCAATAACTGTGCAAAGCGAGAAACTCATGTCTGGCATACAGCATCCTCCTTCCATCGTGCCCTTTCTTCTAGCACAGTTCGTAAGTCGGACGATGTAGGTTACTCCGTTTTCCTGGATGATGTCTGGTGCATGCGTGAGGGCCGATAGGTGCTTCCTTCCGTGTATGACCTCTCAGATCTCGTCCTCTCAGACCTAGAGTGACGAGTTTTGGAAGTCCTGGATTGTGTATCGCTTGTCCTGAGGCTTCTACTCTCTGCTTGTGAGGGTGTGGTATTCATTCTATGATCTTCCGAGTGGCGAGGGGGTGTCTTACTTGTGCGTCTCTCTCCTGTCGCCACTCCTTTTCCCTTCATCTGGCGCTTTAGAGATTCCATGTCCGCCGCCATCCGTCGTATCAATTCGTCCTACTCCTTGATGCGATCCTCCAAAGCTTGAGGATCAATCCTCTGCCTTTGTCTCTCTGGACTCTGTGAACGAGAGTGACGGGGGCTGTTAGTCCGCCTTTTCCCCCTTGTATCCCTCCTGGGATTTTGTCTTTGTGGCTCCAAGTCCGCCATAGGAGGGATAGAAGGTAGGCCTTCGTGCCTCGCACCTCCTTCTAGTGTTTGCCCGTCGATGGCAGACTGTGGCAAATCTTCGTTGTGCGCCATTGATTCTAAAGAGGAAAAGCTTGATCAAGAGGTTTTGTTCTTGTCTGAATTCCTACAGACGGCGCCAATTGTACGGGAAAGAAATAAACCTTCTCGTATAATCCTGTTGATCAAGTCTGCACTCCTTCGTACGTCGTCGCTTTACTCCCTGAAAACACAAACGTGAGCTAGCCGGCGGGTGTGTGCCGGAAACCTCTCTGATGCCTAAGGCAGAAAAATAGACAAGTAGACAAAAGTTCTGTGTACTCGGAAATCAAAGTTCAGTTATCTCTCCATAGGTGATGTTTGTGAGCTTTTATAGGTTCTGTGTGGCACAATCCAAGTTGGACTCTTACTCCTCCCTGTAGAGTCCTCTTAGGATTCATACTCCTGAAAGATAATGCTTATCCTTCAACACCCCCCTCACTGCTTAAACCAAGTGAGATGGTTTTACCATGGTCGGACTCCTATGTGGCCGAAGTAAGCATGGCTATGCTTAGCCGCAGAATAGACCGAACTATCCTTAGTTCGGTTCACTGCCCTTACCTTAGTTTCTCTTGCATAAACCACAGTAAGCCCAAACCGAGCTAACTTTTAGTAAGGTTTAGACTACGTTAATTACACTGCGCTATGACCAGTATAAGTTTTAATATGGTGACCGAACTAACCATAAGCCCTTTAGAACCGGAGTAACTTCACGCCTCTGCAAGACCGGAGTAACTTTACGGCCATTTTACTCAGCACTTTGCACAGCGGCCCATAATGGTCCATTACCTAGCTCGGCCCAATTTTCATATAAATTACCCTCTCACATTCTATTTTAATTACTACATCCTTCAATTAAGAGCAGATTTTCTTTTTCAAACTTTAGAATATGATAATTAATTTGAAGCTCATTGTTTTTGACTATCAAGCTCTGAGCTTCTGACTGATGAGGCTTTCAATCCCCATCCCCATCCCCATCCCCATCTACCTATTTTGACTAATATTATTTTAATTTACTTCAATAGGACCACACGTTTATGCTTTTGTTAGTTGTCTTGGATTTTTGTTGACATATGATTCTGAATCAAAGCAACACAATTGATGAGTACAAAATTATAATAATATAATAATATCATAATCACTTATAATAATAGTCATAATCAAGTTGATCTAACAAAAAGAGTCTAGCTTATTTATTTACAGTTGACGGACAACGTATTCCCAAGGGATACATCATTTAATTCAACATATCTTACAGAGGAAAAAATTGGTGCAGAAGAGAAGGTTTCTATGTATTGCAGAGCCCTTCTTGTTGTACTTGTCCTCCTATTCTCCGTAACTTGCCATGGCAGAAATCAAAACCAGCAGCTCATCGGTAGTTCATGCGGAGACATCCATAACATCACCTTCCCCTTCCAATTGCAATCCGACACACAAATCTGCAGAGGAGTTAACAACAACTTCACTCTGTCCTGCGACAACAATCGCACAATCCTATCCTTATCCTCCGCAAAATACTACGTTCATTCCATCAACTACGACAACTCCACAATGCGCCTCATCGATATCGGCATACAAACCAACAACAACAACAACACCAACGTTTGTTCCTCTTTCCCTAATCATTCTTTAACCCCTTCCAACTTGACTTCCGGAGATCCCTATACTTCGACTGGTATATCCTTACTAGTGTTCTTGAATTGTGAAAATCCAGTGAAATCTCCTTATTACATTAACACAACTTCTTATTGCGACAATGGAATCGATTCCTCGTCACTGAAAGGCTATTCTTACGTTGTGGCTAGTCAAGTGAGTGTTTGGTATGTTGCCAATTCCTGCACTATCCAGACCATCACTGTTTCTTCCTCTCCATTGCTGATTGGAACTGAAATTGCATCGAATTTTTCACTCTCGGATGTTAACAAGGAGTTGGAATATGGGTTTGAGGTTTCGTGGGAGTTCAAAACCTGTAAAGGTTGCAAAAAACGGGCATCTTGCTTCGGCGATGCCGTGAATGTCGTTGTCGCTTGCTCCAGTGTCTGCTCTTTTCAGCCTTCCTTTCTAAGTGAGTAAAATTTTCTGATCCCTTTTGTTTCGATGAAAAATATATTTTATACTTAATGTTTAGGATGTACAAAATGTAAAAAAAATTACCAAGAAATATTTTACACCGGAAATTGATTTGCAAACAGGAATTTTATACATTGGAATGATGTGTTGATGACAAATTTTTAATAAGTCTTTTGATTTTTTTTAGATGGTACAAGTCTTTTGATTTTTGATTTGAAATGAATGTACATAAATTTCACTGCCATTTCTTTAGGAGCACACTATTGAGGTGAGTGTCCAAGAAAACCACTACTGGTTTTTTGAAATTTTATACGACAAGAGGGTGTGGACATAGATAAAGTGTTTGATGTTGGAAATTGGTATAGCTTGTTGCTTTTGTTTGTGATGCATATTTTCGCTCATTCCAGTTCATGTGGAAGGTGTGAGCTTTACTCCTATTTTCCTTGTCTGTCAACTGTTTGATAAAATGCATCAATGGATGCTTACTGTTATTTTGTTCATTGAGTTGATTTTTGAATTTTGAACCTTTTTTGAGGATACAATTTAGGAAAATTTTGACTTAATAAAGTTTTTGTTCAAAGTCTTTTTTCATGTAAATTATTTGAGAGTATTTTCTTCTTCTTTTTTTTTTTTTTGGGAGTGAAACTGCGAAAAATTATAAAAAAAAATAAAAAAACTTGATAAAGTTTTGTTCAAAGTCTTATACTAGGTCTAATTTTTTTATTTTTCTATTTTACTTATTAGGTCTCAAATAAAAATATAATCGAATCCTAGATTCTGCAAATTTACATAGTAATTTTGTAATTGAAAATACGAGGAGAGTAATGTTTAAGTGATATTCCACTACAATTTGTTCGGTTTTATCTGGTATTATAGTTTTAGGTTTTTTGGTATACCCCCCCCCCCCTTTTTTTTTTTTTCTTTTCTTTCTTCTTCTTATTATAAATTGAATTTTGCTAACAATTTAGTAGTTATATATGGAAGCAAACTTTATTTATTTATTTAGTTTTAATGTGAATGAATAAAAAGCCCCATATTAAAGCTTCGCTTGTAGCTTCAAAAACTGAGGGTTGACCCTATCACAATGCAATTGTGAACTTTTTCACTTGTTGAACAGCAAGTGCTAATTTACAAATGTCGGCTTGACTATTTTAGTAGTTATCTGAATTAGTAGCTATAAATTCTTTTAATGCAAAGTGATGGAGATGCCATCAGGATAGAGCAAGAAGGCTGATAGTGCACGTTATTTCATTTTAATGATTGAAAAGATAATGTTGTGAAAATTAAATAAGGATGTGGTCTGCTTGACATCTTTAATTCCCATTAGTTTTTGCAAATTTTGGTTGACTAACATAATTTTTTTGCCAAAAATTGCAGGCAAGTTGTGGAGCTTCATCTCAAGTGAGTATTCTTTCTTTGATTTTTAATCCTCTCAATGCAGAAGTTGTTTGCAAGACTATTGTTTGGTACAACTTATTTGTGATAGGGGTGTTCATGACTCAAATTGGTCCAGTTTTAAAGTAAATCATCAAATCGGTCCCTAGGATTCTTTGAAAATTGAAACAGTAATCGAATTGTTAAATCTATATAACAAGTATGGTTCAATTCTACAATTCTAAACATTTTAATAACAAAAAATTTATACTACTATATAAGCAAAAGGGTCAGGCTTGCCTTTAGTCCATAAAGTGGACAGGACAGTACTGTTAGGCTTGTAGGGTCCATCACAGGTCCTATTTCGATATTCCAAACCATTCAATGTGTAGAGCTCGTCGAGTACTTTATCCCTGTAAAAAATCATGTTGATTGGATATCGATAGCTACTTGATTGGATTAGATTTTTGTATAAATTTATTTTGAAAATTATATTTACCATTGGCAGGAATTTAATTCGAACAAGTAGTTATCAATATCCAATCAACGTGATTTTTTATAGGGTTAAAGTACTCAACGAGTTCTACACATTGAACGGTTTGGATTATCAAAACAAGACCTGTGGTGGGGTTCCATGGGCCCAACAACACGCTCCAGTCCAATCTTGGACTGGAGAGAAGCCTGGCCCTAAGCCAAAACATTGTTAGGCCTTTGAGATTGAAACTCCCAACCCTTTTTTCTCAAATTTTTAAAATTTTAAATTATCAAGAATCTCAAATATCATTTTCTCCTTGTTTGGGAAGTTAGGTTTAGGTTTTTTTTTTGTTTTTTTTTTATAAAGGTGGTTTAGATTAAAATAGCCAATAAAGATAAAATCTGCTAAAATAATCAATAAGACAAAATGCTACATTCAAACAATAAGCATTACACTTTTTTTTCTCACAATCGTCAACTCAACTATATAAAAAAGCCAACTATCATTCCAAATATAACTTTTTTAGTCAGGCTAAAATAACTAAAAAGTCAAAAAGCCAACTAAAATAGCCGAGTTTCCAAACGATAATGATTGGTTAAAAATTATTGTATTTCTCTTTAGTTTAAATTCTTAATTTGTTCCTTAAATTAATATCACTAAGATTTGTTCCTTAAATTATGTTACTATATTTGCAATGTGATACAATATTTATAGAAACTTTTATTGTTCTAATCAATATTATCAAAATTGTTAGAATTACTCTTATTGATGTTTGAGATCAATAAAAAAGTAAATCTATAAACCAAAACATATTATTTTGTGTTGGAACAATTTTCTGTGTGAATAAAATAAATTGAAATAAATTCAAACAAATAAACAAATAACGTATCGAATTTATTTATTGAACCAAATGAAAAGAAAATTCAAAGACCAAGTTGAGTGTGTGACACTCTGTCCTTAAGACAGATTCGCCCCGCTATGGTGCTTACGGTTGAGTGGCGTCTATCTCCTACGATACAATGATCTTCACAAACTTATGGTAGCACTCCACACAAATTTGTACGGCGAACTAGAACCTTGTGTTCTTATACTCTCTTAAATATTTATTCAAAATCTAATATGAAGAATAAAACAAATGCAAACAGATATAATCTGGACAGCAAGGAAAATGGACTCTACAGACTGATTTTGGGATCATTTCGTGGTTACCAACCTGCTAGAATAGGATATCAAGTTATAGGCAACTTAGTGACTGTTGGCACAGCCCGAACAGGTAAAAAAAAGAGGTCAACAGGTGCCAAATTCAAATGGACAGATTTGTTGTAGTTTTATTAACTGTTTAACAGTTTTAAAACTGTTTAAAAAATGCTGAACAGTTATCCAATCTGTCTAGAACCATTTGAACCTGTTAAACTTTGTTTTGGATTTGTCCAAATCTGCCAGGTAGATTTAAATCTGTTTGAAAACAGAATCTGTTCGAAAATTTGAAGAAAATTGTTTAGGACAATTTTGAATCTGTTGGACAGTTTAAAACCTGTTTAACAGTTTGGGAAAAATGGAAGTTGGAGAAACAATTATTGGACAAAATTTGAATTCAAATTCAGATTATAAAAGTGCAAAATTTAAATTAATTTTCTCGCAAGAAACTTAGGAAAAAATTCAAATAAATTTTGTCTAAAAAAAAAAATAATATTAGAACGACCCAACCCACACCTGGGCCTGGCACGGCTCGGCCAGACGGACGGCGGCAGCGGCGCACACGCGCGTGTGGTGGTTTGGGCTAAGGTTCACTTTGTCCATAACTCTTCGCTTCTACAAACTTGGGGTGCCCCCCTTAGGGCCCAACCCAAGTATTGTAGTCTAGAGCTTATATACTCACAAAAGCTCTCTTCAAGTTTCAATGTGGGACAAGCCTCACAAGGAAACCCACATTTCCAACTTAAATGTTTAATTCCATGAACCCGAAAACGACGTCATGTTCCATTCACTCATAGATGGTTTTGACGTACCGTCTTCACCGTGTGACTTGCCACGCAGCAAGGAACACTTCACCTCTTTGGACCCGCCCCAAAAGACGTTCGAGGCCCACTCAATTTTGGGCTCAAAGTCGGCCCAAAATATGCCTTTATAAAACTATTTTTCCAACAATCCCTCACATGAATGGAATTTGACGGAGAGGAAATGTAACAACATGATCTAATATCAGAGAGTACAGAAATTGGAAATATTTTGCAAAGGATAGGTAGCTTTTGGCTTTGAACTTTCCCGTGTGAGACACTATCGGATTTACTAGCTAACCAGTGAACATGATGTCTTGAACTGTTCAGCCGTTTGTGTAAACCAAGACAATAGAACTCACACAGTATATCCCCAGACATAGTTTAGTTCTCACTATTATGTTCATTTTGGCCCTGAACAACCTGGTCTTTCATGAGTGCTCTAAAGACTTGTAGCCCTTCACAAATCTTATAGAACCGGCCCAGTTTACACTCACATAGGTGATTTGTATGAAGAGTATCCTGCTATACTCCGCTAGGTTAACCTAGATATAAGAATCATTAAAAGTTTTACTTAACGTAAAACGTTGCATACATCACTATTACATCATAGAAATGGATAGGAGTTTGACTCCCCAGTGATCCTTCTGAGTCAATCACAACTTGGTTGTCCCTTTGAACCTAGATCTTGGGATCTCCAGTCAACTAGGTTGGGTTGCCGTTGTGATAACTCTTATATAATAGGCTTAAGTCCCATTCCCCTCGATGAATTCTCAACTAACTCTGTTGTTAACCCTTTGGTTAGTGGATCCGCTATGTTGTCTTTAGACTTAACATATTCTATGGAAATAATTCCATTAGAGAGTAGTTGTCTTACGGTGTTATGTCGATGACAAATGTGTTGTGACTTCCCGTTATACATATGACTCTGTGCTCTACCTATAGCTAATTAACTATCACAATGTATGCATATAGCAGGCGTTGGTTTTGGCCATATTGGAATATCTTCATGGAAATGGCGAAACCATTTTGCTTCTTCCCCTGCTTTGTCTAAAGCTATGAATTCTGATTCCATAGTAGACCGAGCAATGCAAGTCTGTTTGGAAGATTTCTAAGCTACAGCCGCCCCACCAAGAGTAAAGACATACCCACTGGTGGACTTCGAGTCTCTAGTATCCGATATTCAATTTGCATCACAGTATCCTTCAAGTACTGCTGGATATCTAGTATAATTAAACCCAATGTTACGAGTAAATCGGAGATATCTAAGAACCCTTATAATTGCTTTCCAATGTTTTACTCCCGGATTACTCGTATATCTACTTAATTTACTTACTGCATAAGTTATATCTAGGCGAGTGTAGTTCATCAAGTACATTAAGCTTCCAATAATTTGGGCATACTCTAATTGAGAAATACTTTCCTATACATTCTTAGAAAGATACAAATTAACATTTATAGGTGTTCTAGCAAGATGATTATCATCTTTGCTGAATTTGTCAAGTATTTTCTCAATGTAATGAGATTGTGACAAAACATATCCTTCTGATGTTTTGGTAATTTTCATACCAAGAATTACATCAGCAATGCCCATGTCCTTTATGCCAAAATGTTTATTCAACATTTTCTTGGTAGTTTTAATCATATCATTATTACTACTGATGATGAACATATCATTTACATAAAGACATACAATGACATAACATTTGTCTGTGTTTTTAATATAAACACATTTGTCACACTCATTAATTTTAAATCCATTTGACATCATTGCCTTGTCAAATTTCTCATGCCATTGCTTTGGTGCTTGTTTTAAACCATATAATGATTTAACCAATTTACACACTTTCTTTTCTTTCCCTGGAACAGAAAACCCTTCTGGTTGTTCCATGTAAATTTCTTCCTCTAACTCACCATTTAAGAAAGCGGTTTTAACATCCATTTGATGAATTTCTAAATTGTATAGAGATGCAATGGCAATTAGCATTCTAATGGATGTTATTCTAGTAACCGGTGAGTATGTGTCAAAGTAATCAAGACATTCTTTTTGTCTAAAACCTTTGACCACAAGTCTTGCCTTGTATTTGTCAATTGATCCATCTGCTTTCATTTTCCTTTTGAAAATCCACTTGTACCCAAGAGGTTTACAACCTGGTGGCAAGTCCACTAATTCCCAAGTGTGATTTTGCACGATGGATTCAACTTCACTGTTGACAGCTTCTTTCCATAAAGGAGTTTCAGGATTGGACACAGCCTCTTTAAAAGTTAAAGGCTCATTTTCTAACAAATATGTTAGAAAATCTGGACCAAAAGATTTTGAGGTTCTAGCATGTTTACTACGCCTAGGTTCCTCTTCCTCATTTTGATCTAACTCTTGTTCTTGATCATGTTCTTGATCGTGACTAGTAATAGCATCATGAGATCTTTTATTACTACTAGTCCCTTGTCCAGTCTTATTGGGAAATATACATGTTCAAAGAATGATGCATTCTGAGACTCAATAATAGTATTTATATGCATTTCGGTATGTTCTGATTTATGAATCAAAAACCGATATGCACTACTATTCTTAGCATAACCAATGAAAATGCAATCAATGGTCTTAGGACCTATCTTAGTCTTTTTAGGACTAGGAATAACCACTTTAGTCAAACACCCCCACACTTTTAAGTATTTGTAGGATGATATTCTTCCATGCCACAATTCATAAAGTGTTTGATTCACTTTCTTTCGGGGTACTTTATTAAGTATATAATTAGCAGAAAGTATTGCTTCCCCCCGCAAGTTCTGAGGTAATTCAAAATTTATTAACATGGCATTCATCATTTCTTTTAAAGTTCTATTTTTCCTTTCAGCAATTCCATTTTGTTGAGGTGAGTACGGAGCGGTGGTTTGATGAATTATTCCATGTTCTTTACAAAATTCACCAAAAGGTGATTCATATTCACCACCTCTATCACTTTTAAGTTTCTTGATTTTCTTACCAAGTTGATTTTCAACTTCATTCTTATATTGAATGAAAGTTTCCAAAGTTTCATCCTTGGTTCGAATTAAATGAACATAATTATATCTAGTATAGTAATCTATAAAAATGATAAAATACTTTTTCCCACCTCTAGTTTGAATTGATTTAAAATTACAAATGTCACTATGAATTAATTCAAGTGGTTCCGTACTTCTTTTAATTGAATGAAACGGAGTTTTAGATAATTTTGCCTCAACACAAATTTTACATTTATGATTTAAATCAATTGCAAATTTAGGTATACATTCCATATTAATTAATCTACGCAAAGATCCATAATTAACATGACCTAGTCTACCATGCCATAAATTTGAAGACTCAAGCAAATAAGAAGAAGATGTAGTATCATTAATAACTGAGGGTACAACGGTCATTACATTTAACTTGAAAAGGCCATCAGACATGTAACCTTTTCCTACATACATCTCATTCTTAATAAGTATAAATTTATTACTCTCAAATACTAGCCTAAACCCATTCTTACTTAACAAAGATTCGGAAACAAAATTCTTGCGAATGTCCGGTATATGCAGCACATTGTTGAGAGTGAGTTCCTTTCCAGATATCATCTTGAGTTCAAGCTTTCCTTGTCCTTCAACTTTGGAAGTTGAGGAGTTGCCCATAAAAAGTTGTTCACCATTGTCCACTGTAGAATAAGATGTGAACATCTTTTTGTTGGCACAGATATGGCGAGTAGCACCAGTGTCCACCCACCATTCTTTAGGATTTCCGACAAGATTTTCCTTGGAAACAACTGCAGAAAGATTTATGACATCTACACCATTGGAAATTATATCCATTTCGGTTATATCGGCTTTAGTAACCTTTCTTACTTGTTCTTCCTTTGCCTTTGCAAAAATCAGTTCTTAAGAACCTTTCTAGCTGTTGACCATGATTCACTGGCACAGTCCCAACATAAGGAGATGTTGGCGTAATGGCAATCACCATACCAGTACTGGTTTGAACATTAGTTTGACTAGTTTTAGTAGCCATAAATTCTAAATTATAAAATAAAATAATAATTAAAATTTTATACTACACAGAAAATTTAAACCAAAAAACACATAATTTTAAATTCTGTAAAAATAAAAGAAACAAGAATTGTAACTTTAATTTCCAATTAATTTGAAAATAAAATAAAATTTTATTTAAACAAATTAAACCAAAACTACAGAAATAAATTTTGTTAAAATAAAAGAAACAAAACAAAATATAACTTTTATTTTCAATTAATTTGGAAATAAAATAAAATAAAATTTTATTTAACCAAATTAATTCCACACAGAAAACTAATCCAAAATCACAGAATTAAATTCTGTAAAAATAAAAGAAACAAGAATGTAACTTTTATTTTCCAATTAATTTGGAAATAAAATAAAATTTTATTTAACCAAATTAATTACACACAGAAAAATTAAATTCTATAAAATAAAAGAAATAAGAAAATAACTTTTATTTTTCAATTAATTTGGAAATAAAATAAAATTTTATTAAAACAAATTAATTCCACACCGAAAATTAATTTCTGTAACACTTTAATAATTAAAATACTAAAATAGAATTTTAAGTAATGAAAACTCAGAAAATAATTTCTAAAACCCAAAATTAATTTTTGAAAAAATTCCACAAAAATATATTCTGAATTGTTAATGACACCAGTATCGTACTACTAGTTGTCAAAGAAAATGGACAGTATATTACTAATATTTGTCAAATAGCATATAATCACTATTTGTTTTTCCAACTAGAATATTATTTTGTAAATCCACAGAAAATAATTTTTTAAAAAAAAAAACGAGAAAATGAAACAAACGAAAAATTCTATAAACAGAATAATTCGAATCTGTCTTAAGATTGTTGGAACAATCTTCTGTGTGAATAAAATAAATTGAAATAAATTCAAACAAATAAATAAATAACGTACCAAATTTATTTATTGAACCGAACGAAAAGAAAATTCAAAGACCAAGTCAAGTGTGTGACACTCTGTCCTTAAGACAGATTCGCCTCGCTATGGTGCTTACGGTTGAGTGGCGTCTATCTCTCAGGATACAATGATCTTCACAAACTTGTAGTAGCACTCCACACAAATTTGTACGGCGAACTAGAACCTTGTGTTCTTATACTCTCTTAAATATTTATTCTAAATCTAATATGAAGAATAAAACAAATGCAAACAGATATAATCTGGACAGCAAGGAAAAGGGACTCTACAGACTGATTTTGGGATCATTTCGTGGTTACCAACCTGCTGGAATAAGATATCAATTTATAGGCAACTTAGTGACTGTTGGCACAGCCCGAATAGGTAAAAAAAAGAGGTCAACAGGTGCCAAATTCAAATGGACAGATCTGTTGCAATTTTATTAACTATTTGATAGTTTTAAAACTGTTTAAAAAATGCTGAACAGTTATCCAATCTGTCTAGAACCATTTGAACCTGTTAAACTTTGTTTTGGATCTGTCCAAATCTGCCGGGAAGATTTAAATCTGTTTGAAAACAGAATCTATCTGAAAATTTGAAGAAAACTGTTTGGGACAATTTTGAATCTGTTGGACAGTTTAAAACCTGTTTAACAGTTTGGGAAAAATGGAACTTGGAGAAACAATTATTGGACAAAATTTGAATTCAAATTCAAATTAATTTCCCGCAAGAAACTTAGGGAAAAATTCAAATAAATTATATGAGAACCGATCCACACCCACGCCCGGCCCGGATGCCGGCGGCGCGCGCGTGGTGGTTTGGGCTAAGGTTTACTTTGTCCATAACTCCTCCCTTTTACAAACTTAGGGTGCCTCTTGGGGCCCAACCCAAATATTGTAGTCTAGAGCTTATATACTCACAAAAGCTCTCTTCAAGTTTCAATGTGGGACAAGCCTCACAAGGAAATCCACATTTCCAACTTAAATGTTCAATTCCACTAGCCCGAAAACGATGTCATGTTCCTATTTACTCATAGATGGTTTTGACGTACCGTCTTCACCGTACGACTTGCCACGCGGCAAGGAATACTTCACCTCTTCGGACTTGCCCCAAAAGATGTTCAAGGCCTACTCAATTTTGGGCTCAAAGTCGCCCCAAAATATGCCTTTATAAAACTATTTTTCCAACATTTTGGAGCTAAAAATCTCATACTACAAACAAGGTTTTAAAAAGCGGCCGCAACCGTTACGTAACGGTTGTGGTGGTTACTACCACCCATTACGGCTGCTTTTGAAGTGTGATTGAGATTCACAGGTGTGTCGGCCGTAGCGGCTACTGTAGCGATCGTAATGGTGCCGTAATGGCCTGTTACGCATCGTTACGTAACGGTTCTGAACTGTTTCTTTCGAAAAAAAAAAAAGAAAAAAAAAAGGGAAGAGGGATATAGAGAAGAGGGAAGATAAAGAGAGAAGATAGAGGAGCAAGAGATAGAGAGAGAGAAGAGGGAAGATGAAAAACATGTTATTGATTTGTTGAAGCTGTAAGACCTATGCTATTCTATTCAGCCGCTATCACTTAACTATTTTGTTTGTGTGTCTATCTATATATTGTTTAATAATAATAATAATAATAATAATAATAATAATAATAATAATAATAAGTGTGGTCATTATCTATTTGACTTAGTTAAAATATGTATATATATATATATATATTTAGGCTCTTATTTATTTTCTTACTTTTGTCATTATTTATTTTATATATAATAGTTAGTGATTGATTTTTTGTATAATATAAAGTCATTAATTATTAAAATAAAATGTATAAAATTCAGTTTATAGTGATTTAAAAATATGAAATATATTGGATTATACCTAAAAATTTACAAAAATTGATCAATATTTATTTTAAACTCAATAAATATGATGATGGAAAAAAATTATGCATATCGGTAAGTTTTTTTCAAATTGTGTGAAAAATAAAAAAATTCACAGTTTCGATTACCGTAACCGTTACGCTACGGCCTATATACCCTGCAACGGCAACCACGCCACCGCCATCATTATGGTGACCGCAATTGCTTTTTAGAACCTTGACTACAAATTATAAATTTTAAATTTATAAAATGGATATATATATATATATATATAGGTTAATCCATTGTTTTGGAGTCCATAAAAAAAAAATCTATAAACCGAAACATGTTACTTTGGAGCTAAAAAACTTATACTGATAACGATAAATTTTAAATGTATAAAGTAGATTAAAATATATATATAGGTTAGTCCATGCAACTAATTATTTTAAAAATAATAAGTATCCATGATTTATGATTTTAAAATTTTAATTATTCATGTTTTAATATATTTTTTTCCCTATGTTAGAATTTCTTTGATGCCTCCAGTATTTTATTTATTTATATATCTACGTTTTTTTATTTTTTTTTTTTTGGGGGGGGGGGGCTTGTTATTTATTTATAGTTCTATCTTTATTTTCTGCAGTCTAATATATATATATATATATATATTTTCAAATCATCTGAACGCCAAGAAGGACGTGGAAAGTAGTGATGTCCAATTAATTTTGGCATGCAATATATGTATACTTGAATGAAGTGACATTCTCACAAATATATACATAAGTTATCTCACAAAATCGTATAAATTCTCACAAATATATATAAATTGTGATTTTTCAAATTTTTATGGGTTAACTTAGGTATGTTTGTGAAAACTTAAACGATTTTGTGTGCCAAACGATTTTGTTCGCATGATGCAAGTCCTTTATGTGTGCCAAAGTTGCTCAAAGAAAAAGGTTTTCATCTATAATGTAATTATTTTTTTATTGTATTGCCGATTTGCAATTTTTTCCTTAAAGATACATATACTTACTATGAGATACATAAAAATTTAGGATACATTATAAATACAGCTTAAAATATTAATTGCCCCTATAGTTTTAGAAATTACATCATGCATCTTAAAATTTCTAATTGCACCACAAATAATCCCTTAAACAACCATTAAGTCAAATAATAATTTTTAATGATGTCAACAATATATTTCAATTAATAGCTCTGATAATTTGATTGTTGTATAAGAAGATAGTTAGGAATTTTATTTTTTTATATACTATTTTAAAGGACAAGGAATAATTTGTATTTTAGGCAAATCTTAGAGAGTGTATTTACAATTTACCCTTAAGTGAAATAAATTTTTATTGTCAAAAGTATTAAACATATATTTGTTCAGTAAATTCATTTTTAAATAGGAAATTAGATTATTCATTACATTCATAAATTATATACAAATTGAACATATGTATTTTAAGTCAATGATAATAGTAATATGAGAGCCATTGTAGAGCAGATATTAAGATTCAAATCTCAATCATTATTAATAAATTTTATACAAAATAGTAAATATCAACATATTTTAAAATTAAAATATCTTTTAATTTTTTTTTTTTTTCAATTCCATGCATAGCATGGTTGGGCTGCTAGTATGATTTATATTATGCATAGACACAGAAAAATCACATCCTTGATGATGAAGAAATTCAACAAAGAAGATATTAGAACCATCATGTGATCGCCATCTACAAGATAAATGCCAAAGTTAATCCTCTAATATTATACAAATATTTAATGTATAGATTCACTACAAGAAAAAGCATTTTTGGCGACTAAAAATTCATTTTTCGTCGCTGAAAGTTGTATAATTGGCGACTAAAATGGATTTAGTCGCCAAAATTGAACCCTTTTGCCGACTAAAACAGTTTAGTTGCCGAATACCAGGCTTTTAGCGACTAAAAGGCAGTTTAGTCGCCGAATGTAGGGGTTTTAGCGACTAAAGGTTGTTTGGTAGCCAAAAGTGACGGTTTTTGGCGACTAAAATCATTTAGTAGCCAAAAGTGATGGTTTTGGCGACTAAAAAACATTTTAGTCGCCGATTATAGGTGTTTTTCCGACTAAAAAAAGATTAGTCGCTGAAAATGAAGGTTTTTGGCTACAAAAAAAATTAGTAGCTAAAAACAGTGAATTGGCGACTGAAATTCAATTTAGTAGCCAAAAGGAGACGTTTTTGGCGACTAAAAACAGATTTAGTCGCCAAAACTACTATTTTAATTTCAACTTGTTTTTTTACCGACAAAAAAATAATTAGTAGCCCAAAAATCATAGAATTGGCGACTAAATAATGGATTTAGTCGCCAAAAGTGGCCTAAATTTTTTTTAATAAATAATTTATTTTTTACATGAATTATATTGAATTAAAATAATTATATTTATATATATTGTTTTGTATTAATACCGTCAATATATTATATAAATAATATATATTGCAAATATATTCATGTGATGTTGTAGTGGCATAGTGGTGAGAGTGTGTTGCAAAAAAGGTTGCAATGTGGGATGGTTGGGCACGGTTCGAAACTCAGAAAAACCAAAAAAAGTGGTTTTTTTTTTTTTTTTTCCCGACGGAACACCTTTGGCGACTAAAATATTAGTCGCCAAAAGTCTTGATTTTGGCGACTAAGACATTTAGTCGGCGATTGATTGAGTATTGGCGACTAAATTATTAGTCGGTAAATGTATGATTTTCAAAAGGCTAAAACACTATTGGCGACTAACATTCTAGTCGCGAAAGACCTGTCTTTTGGCGACTAAAAAAATATTAGTCGCCAATGCCTACGCTGACAACGTATATGTGACAAATGTGGCGACTAAAGAATTTTGTCGGGGAAAGTCAAATTTCGACTTTCGGCGACTAAAAACAGACTTTTGGCGACTAATAATTTAGTCGCCAAAAGTGATTTTTCTTGTAGTGATTTCATAGAGAAAAATAGCGTACGTCAACCCATAAAGGTGTGGTCTATTTATAATAATCCAAAGTTTTGCCTAGCAAGTAGTCTGAGTGCTCCATAAGTTTTTTGTCAAATAATGTTTGATTAGGATTTGACAACTACCATACACGTGATAATTCATAATTATGCCATGTGATAGTATTGGGACCTAAATGGTTCTAGTGCCGGCCCTACCATAGGCAGGTGAGGCGGTTGCCTTAGGCCATGATTGTTCAAAAGGCCTCATATTCTTATAAGTTTGCATACTATAAATTGTTCTATGAAAAGGCTTTTTTTTTTTTTAATTTTTTTTTTTAACCACATAGAATTTTTTATGTAAAAGGTCATGTTTATTTTTATTTTTATTTTTTCTCCGTATAATAGGATGTTAATAAATTAGTAAAGTTAGATTAAGTACATATAGAATGATATTATTTACCTTCAATATTTTTTTAATGATGATTTTCATACGAAGAATCAATCACAAGAATCCATATAAATAGTGACATAAAATAGTGACAAAAAATAGGTAATATATAACATTTTCTTTCATATTTTGAAGTTTATTGATTCGCTATTGTTTAACTAATTTGTAGTATGAAGTTACTGTTCTATAGGGAAGAGTTTGATATTTGTAGTATTTATTTTCCCCTACTATTAAGGTTGTAATAATTGTTTATTTTTTCTCAAGTTTGGGCTAAGTGATTGTTAGCTTTTTAGTTATTGTTGGGCTAGTGGTCTATTTGATATAATAATTCTCATATTTATAATTATTCTCCTACCGATTGATTAAAAAAAGATTTAATTAGTAATATCAACTATTGAGGCAAAAAAATTGATTTTTTTTTAGCTATCTTCCGTAGTTTAATTTTCTTGTGTGATGTTTATAATCTAGGAGAAAATAATTTTATTTCTTAATTTTTATGGATCCAAGTTCGGTTGTGTCAATGTAAAAAAATTTTAGTTTATTTTAATTTCAGCATGAATCCATTGATAGGCCTCAACTTAGAGGTGTCGCCTTAGGCCTCACATTATCTTGGGTTGGCTCTGTAGTTCCTACTGTGATTTTTATTTCCTTTCATATTATTCAAAGGGTCATGCTATGGTGCACATCCTCAAAGAGTGTGTACATATGCAAGTTATGACATTTGTGGTGTTACTTATCACAAATATCATAACTAGATCCTTTTGACATATAACTAAAAATAAAAAAAATAGACTAACCAAACACCACCTGAAGTATAACTAAAGACCTTCTGAATCATAACTAAAATAGTGTCATAATCAACATTACAATGAGTGACACTACAATGAGTCATAATCAAGTCATAACTAACATAACAATATGTCATAACCAAAAATTACAAAAGATGTAACTGGGGTTGGGGTGCGTGCCATAGAATTTCCCTTCTATAATAGTAAACAAACTAGCTATAACTCTTTCATTTTGTCCCCCAAACTATTCCTCGATGATCAATTTAACCCATATACTTTTTATAAATTATAATTTCAATTTTACACCTAAACTATTCAATTTTGGATCAATTTCACCTCTGCGGTTAGCTACCAGCTATAATTAGACGACACTTGTTGCCATCTTCATTTGAGATTTTATTTTACCTCTTTAAACTATCCCCAAACTATCAATTAGACCGCTAAACAATATAAAGTTTGGGGGTCTAATTGATATTTTTGAGATAGTTTGAGAGGCAAAATAAAATTTCAAATGAAATTTCAATGCCACAATAGTAACTTTCGTTTGATTATAAACAATAAGTAACGACAAAGGTGAAATTGATCCAAAATCAAATAGTTAGGTGTAAAATTAAAATTATAAGAAGTACAAGGGTTAAATTGATCATTGAGGCATCGTTTGGGGGTAAAATGAAATTTCCTCTTAGTTAAGTGTATTAGAGCTTGTCAATTTTACAATCAAGACTAGTGTTCAAATCTTACTAGTAACTTCTATATTCTTATTTTTACATACAAAAATATTAATATATATATATATATCACGGTTCGGTTTGGTTCGGTTCAAAATTGTAACCAAAGCCTTAACTAGGATCCGAACCAATTTGAATGGTTTGACCATTTTCAAAATTGGAGTCCGAACCAAAACCAATAAAAACTAGACCAAACTGATAGTTTGGACTAGATTGGATCAGTTTACCGGTTTCTATGATTTTTTTTAACACCTTTAGTTTGTGATGATTAAAAATTTTTATTTTAAATTTAAAAATGTGTCAAAGTATTTGGTATAACGTTTTGTTGACACAAATTTCGAACTATGAAAAGTTTCAATACATTTTGAAATTCATGTTACGAACATATACTTTTAGTTTTTATACTAAACAATATTGATTATTTGATAGTAGGTTCCTATTTCCTCGAACTATGAAAAGTTTCAATACATTTTGAAATTCATGTTACGAACATCTACTTTTAGTTTTTATACTAAACAATATTGATTATTTGATAGTAGGTTCCTATTTCCGATTTGGATTTCAAATCGGAAATTGCACACTGTAAACAAGTGAGAACTTCGATTAATGAAGAACAAATTTAATGAAGGAAGATTCAAAGAAAATAATTATTTTATTAAGATTTTGGGGATTTAGAGCAACCCCTGGATACATGAAATACAAATGTTGGGTTTGGAATCCTTTACCTATAACTTTCCATTGTATTGCGTGCCAGTGCATTTAGTGTTGAGTACTAAAGTTAGTTGCTCTTCACAACAACTTTTGAATTCACCCAAACTCTGTTCTTCTTTCTAATTGCCAAATCATCAATTACACACTTTAAACAAGTGAGACTTCTGATTAATGAAGTGAACAAGAAATTTTACAAAGGAAGATTCAAAGAAAAGAATTGTTTTATTAAAATTTTGTGGATTTAGAACCCCTAGATACACGAAATACAAATGTTGGGTTTGGAATCGTTTACTTATAGCTTGCCATTGTATTGCATGCTAGTGCGTTTAGTGTTGAGTACTGAAGTTAGTTGCTCTTCACAACAGCTTTTGAATTCTTTCAGTCTCTCTTCTTCTTTCTAATTGCTTTGTTTCTCTAGCCTTTTTCTTCTTGCTTGTAGTTTTTCGATCTCTCCTTATCTCTGTTGTGTGATACTCTTGATATTTATGGAGGGCTATCTACGTGATAAGGGAATCTTATCTCCATTTTGAATTTCAAATTGTATGATAATGCTGTTTGAATTCAAATGTAATGTTATCATAACAAATTTGGTTGACCATGTTGATCTCCTAGACTTTATCCCCTATAGTTTTCTTATTGTAGGCTCTATAGGTGTCATCCTTTGATTGAGTGTATTGTAGGCTCCATGTGTCAGTTGAATATCTTGAGTAACATTGTCATGACCCAAACCTGCTCCTAAAGGTTAAGGTCATGACCGGCTAGTAATCATAGATTACCTACGGCTTTAAAGACAAATCAATAAATAAATTATAAGCGGGGCTTAGCGAATGCAATCAACAGAAATAAAACAAGTCCATTGAGCTGTACTTACATGAAAACCTTCAATATATTAACCTTTACATTACATCCCAAATTTATATTACACACAAATAGTTTAAACTTTAATTGTCATACATATAAACTCGTTAATCACATAACAAAATCAAAAACTTAACAAAAGAACAAAAGGTTTTTCTAAAGCTTGTCTCCACTCGGGATCAAGCGGCAGGCCCCATCGGAGGCATTTCAAAACTGGCTTCACAAAAGAGGGTGGACTCCCAAAGCAACTCTATGTTTGATCCTCCAAATGCTCACCTACATATATATAAGATAGAGGGGTGAGCTAAAGCCCAGTGAGTAATACCAAAATAAAGAGGTTAATGAATGAACATAATTCAAAACATGTCTTATATTTCCAAACAAATCATATATCAAATTCAAACAGAACGTTTGCCTTAACGAAAACCATTATCAAAACATCATACGTGGTAACATCCAATAGAGTTACAAAGGGATCAAAAGGCCTAAATCAAAGGGACCATCAAGGTCTAAGCAAAGGGACCATCAAGGTCTACGTCTATCAAAGGGACAATAAAGGTCTAGCAAAGGGACCACTTGGGTCTAACGAGATCTTTGTAATTCCAATAATCAAAGGGCCGTGGTATTGTGTCTCCCAAGCAAGGGCCTCACTAAAGGATGCCACGAATACATTTTCAAAAGGGACATTCATTAATAGATAAACAAAATAAGATTTCAAAATTTCATTCTTAAACAAGTCAAATACATTTGAAATCTTTATAGAGATATTACTCACAGTGGACTTGAACAAACATTAGGCTTTGGGTGATCAACCAACACAAAACACATAACAAATACACATTGAAACACAATATTCAAACAAGCATTCTATCTTAATTCAATTTCATAAATGGGTTTCTAGCTTATTCCTTCTTTAATGAAACGTAAACAATGCCTATGAATGCTTAAAAGGACATGGATGTGAAAATATGCACATGAAAGTGTATTAAAAAATGTGTTGAAAACAGGCCCGAGCAGTGTGGTCAGCCTGCGAAAGTTTTGGATTCTTGAAATCTAGGCTCGATGGTCGCTCGAGCCAAGTGTAATGAAAACTGAGTTCACTCGAGCGAAGTCTTGGCCGCTCGAGTGGTAACTTCATCCCTCGAGCAATGAGGTCGAATTCTAGGTTTTCAAAATAGAATTTTGAGTTTCAAAACATAAGTCTATAAGTCATAGGTTTGCATGGCTGGTCCAAACACAAGAAAACACTCTGAAAAACATGGTTATAGAACCAATTTGAAACTATAGACTCAAAACTACATGAATTTAACAAATTTGAACTCAGATACTTCATGCATGTATGGAATTGTTTTAAACTCTTTCCAAAACTTTCAAAACATGAAATTAAACATTTAAAACTTGTAATTCTTTGATGCATGTAAAATTCAACTCCCAAACTCAACAAGAATACCAAAACTCATGCTCAAAATAGTAAAACACGATGGAAATATGCATGCATGACCATTCTAAGCCAATTTTCCTTATCTTTAAGTTCCTTCAAATTCCTTTTATAATCTTAATTCTCATCATGAATACACTTCTTAGTTGAGTTAAGTACCAGAATTAGAGGTTAAATACATACCTAGAGCTTGAATTTGAAGAATTCTAACACAAATCTTGAGCTCTCCTACAATTCTCTTCGCAATTCCTCCTCACTCTAGAACTAGCTCTCTTCTTCTCGCTCTAAAATTTGAGCACTATGTTGATTATAATGAACTAAATTCTATTCTCTTATAACATATATATATATATCAAAGATTAGCTTAAGTTGATGAAGTAAGCTTAAGACTAATTAATCCCACTTAATTCTAATTGATTTTGCCTAATTAATTTTAATCTGCATTAAATTTTAATTAAACTTCCAAAAAGGTTCTAAATATTCAAATTATCCTATTCAACTTGTCAATTTTGGTTTCTGAATTCATTTAGGCCTTAAATTTCTGATTCGAAATAAGTATAATAAAATAGATATTCCATAACTCAGACAGATATATACAAATTAAGCTCATAGCGCACACATTTAAACACTCAAATTTCACATAATAGCATAAATGCAATAATGATATGCATGTTGGGGTTGTCACAAATATTGACGTTACTAGACATCATCATATCTCACACTGGTCATTTTTAGATGTGGTATCCTACAGCTTTTTCACCGTAGGCTCTGTATGTGTTGTCATTTGATTGAACATGTCGTCTTCTTGGTAGACTCCACATGTCATTTACTTGTAAAGTTTTTAAATTTTAGAGTCTTATCATCCCATTCAATCTAGAAATTTATTATAAATTTGGTTGAAATTTATGTGCTAGCACTTTTACGCATAGCTTATGAGGTATAAATAATTTAAATAAGTGCAAAAAAGTTGATTACCTGGAAGAAAGAGAATGGATGGTTTCATTTTCTGTTTTCTGTATCAACTTTTGACTTAGAAAAGATGTACCAAATAGGTCCGTAAGTGGGAGAGAAAACATTTTACGAACAGTCTTAAAATTCATATCTTGCCAAGTTCTACTCTCTAAATATTGGCATACCTCCCTCCTGGAATGTGTTTTCTTTGCTGTAGACACCCCATTTTTGACCGACCTTAAGACTCAGACGTCACCGGTTGAGCGCTCGGTGATATTGCATACCGTGCTTGTTCAGAAGTCCCAGAGTCACGGCCGCGTGCCCTGCCTCCGGACTTCCGAACCATCTTCTCTACCTTGTCTCGGTTTGCGAACCAGGCTCGGTTTTCTCTGTTTTCTTTCCTGAGGGAAGGGAGTGGTCCCGTAGACTATCTCCCGGTGGCCGTGAGCTACGTTTCGGGTCAGAGGCCATTTTGCCCATTTTGAGCCGGTTCCTGCTGAGTCAAGTAGGGTCGTGCCTCGGCTGGGACCGCCAACCATCTCTCCGACTTCTCCGGTTTTGGCGGAGACCTCTGCTTTAATGTTCCGAGGAACACTGGGGCCCCGATGCCACTTTGCGGCCGAACACCGCTTCCGTGCCGGCGACCATTCGGGACCCCGAACGCGTGATTTGGGCCGAGCATTCATTTCAGATCCGCTTTCTCCGGTTTTGGGCGGAGACCTCTGTTTTAACATTCCGAGGAACACTGGGTTCTCAGAAACCCACTTCGTGGCCGTATGCCACTTTCAGTGCTCATAGCCGGTTTTCGAGACCCCAAATTGAGCGGTTTTGGTCCCGAGCATTCATTTCGCATCCACTTGCTCCGGTTTTGGCGGTACCTGCTTTTGTCATTCCAGAGGACACTGGGTCGCAGATACCCACTTCGATCTTTGAAACGCCACTTCCGGCTTTCGACCCATTTTTGGATCCCGATTTGCTCGGTTTGGCCGAACGTTCATTTCTCATTAGTTTTTGTTCAAACTTGGCGGTACCTCTGTTTCAACATCGAAGATCCTTGGGGTGGGAGGCCAGCAATTATCCCAGATAACCAGTTTCGCTCCTCCGGAGCCCGTTTTTCTCACTTCCGGGCCAATGTTGAACACCCTAGGGGTATTTTCTTCCAACCAAAGCTACATATCTGTGATGAGGGCATCTAGGAGGACCCTAAGGGTTGGTGGTTGGCCAGAAATTCAAGGTTTCATTTTTGGGCCTCTCCTTCAAGCTCTATGTTGTGGCTCCTGCTTCAGTGTTGCCAATTTCCGACCTTGGAACCTTGTTCTACACATCTTGGAGGACACAAAAGGTTGGTGGTCGGCCAGCAATTGTTGGTTTCATTTTTGGGCCTCTCCTTCAAGCTCTATGTTGTGACTTCTGCTTCAGCGTTGCCAGATTCCGACCCTGGGACCTTATTCTACACACTTGGGAGGACACTTTGGCATTGTGGTCGGCCAGAAAATCCTCACTTCATTTTTTGGTGGTGGGCGGCCGGCCATGGTGGGGGGGTGGCCGGCCAGGTGGGGTGGCCTGGCGGCCACCTCCCACAAATTTACAGCCGGCCACTTGCTTTCAGCAAATGTCCCAAATGTGGGATATCTTCCAACATATCCCGGGGCATCCGGGGGATATTTCGGGAGGGAAAGATTGGGTGCTTTCCCTCCTCTTTTACACCCCATTTCTTGCCTATTTGAAGGGCCCTCCCTCTCCTTCTTCAAGGTTGGAAAAAATTGCCTCAAGAACACTTCTCCAAATTCCTCCATTTTCATAGCTCAAAACCTCAAAAAGCTTCTAAGTCCCTAGGTCTTCTCTTCATCAACACCTAGCTTCACCATCCCTACTACCATTCCAGCAGCTAGGAAGTGAATTTCAGAGGTTGAGAAGCTACAAATCAAAGCCAAGAATCAAAGAAAGACAAGTCTTCAAGGGTAAGTCTTCAAAACCAACTTTTAGGGCTTTTTCTTGATTCATTTCTATACTCCAATTGGTTGAGAATTGGGGCTCCGACCCCTACTGCTTTTTTGCTTGTTTTGAGCCCCTCTACAACTTTGTAGAAGGGCTCAACTTCATTTGATGCTCCTATGATATACCTGTTTCAATACCTAGCTTTTATGCCATTATCTTGCATGCTAGTTTAGGCCTATTTCCTTTTGTTTCCAGGGGTTCGACCCCTACTGATTTTGTGCTCATTTCGAGCCCCTCTACAACATTGTAGAAGGGCTCAACCTCATTTGGTCATTGTATATACCACCTCCTTCAAATTTCATCAAGTGTGCCATTTTTGCATGCAATTTTTGACCTATTTGTGTCTGTTCCCTAATGGTTTTGGTCTTATTTTGACCCCCTTTACATATTTCATGAAGAAAGTTTTGTCATTTGGTGTGTGCATTGCATGTCTCTTGTTATAGCCTCTTTTGAGCTCCATTTTTGCGTGGAATTGTTAGCATGATTTTATTCTGATTTTGAGGATGTCATCTTCTGCAATTGTGCTTATTTTTATCTCATCTTCAATGTTGTAGAAGAAAGTTTGTCCATTTGGGGTTTGCATATATCACTTGTCTCAATACTCCTCTTTTGGCCACTAACTTTGCATGCTATTGTTGATCTATCTATGCTTGCATTTTGGCCATGTTTGTTACTGAAAAATGCCATATTTGGGACTGCCTTGCTACTGATCTTGCTGCCATGATCATATTTTGCATGTATAGCATGGCTATAGGCCATTTCGGGACTTAATTTCACACTTTCGGGATGAAAGCATGCTTCGAGTGTCATTTCGAATTATTTCGGGGCTGTTTTCCCCTCTATTTAGGTGCTGAAATTCCATTACCATGCTTGCATATCATTTCCCATGCCATTCGTATCATTTTTGCATTGCCTCGGTTTGCGTGCCAATGGGCACGCACTTCGAGGCACCTCATTCTTATCATTCCGGCAGCCTATGTGAGTGTGGTTGAGGCCCTCTCATGTCGGCGTAAGCCCAATTTGCATTTTCATGCTTCTACATCATTGCCTCGATTTGCGTGTCCGCGGGCACGCGTTTCGAGGCAGCTTTGTTTTTACCCGACGGCCTCCTATGTGAGTGAGCTGAGGCTCTCCCATGTTGGTGTAAGCCCATCGTTGCATTCCGTATGCCATTTCATCCCATTTCATCGTCGCCTCGGTTTACGTGCCCGTGGGCACGCACTTCGAGGCACTTCGGTTTTATCTGATTTTCATCTTTCATCGTCGCCTCGGTTTACGTGCCCGTGGGCACGCACTTCGAGGCACTTCGGTTTTATCCGATTTTCATCTTTCATCATCGCCTCGGTTTGCGCGCCTGTGGGCACGCGTTTCGAGGCACTTAGGTTTTATCCGATTTTCATCTTTCATCATCGCCTCGGTTTGCGCACCTGTGGGCACGCGTTTCGAGGCACTTAGGTTTTATCCGTTTTTCATCTTTCATCATCGCCTCGGTTTACGTGCCCACGGCGCGTTTCGAGGCACTTAGGTTTTATCCGTTTTTCATCTTTCATCATCGCCTCGGTTTACGTGCCCGTGGGCACGCACTTCGAGGCACTTCGGTTTTATCCGATTTTCATCTTTCATCATCGCCTCGGTTTACGTGCCCGTGGGCACGCACTTCGAGGCACTTCGGTTTTATCCGATTTTCATCTTTCATCGTCGCCTCGGTTTACGTGCCCGTGGGCACGCACTTCGAGGCACTTCGGTTTTATCTGATTTTCATCTTTCATCATCGCCTCGGTTTGCGTGCCCGTGGGCACGCACTTCGAGGCACCTCATTCTTTTCATTCTGGCCTCCTATGTAAGTGGGCTGAGGCTCCCTCATGTTGGTATAAGTCCATCATTGCATTTCGCATGTCATTTCGCATTTCTCGGTTTGCGTGTCTATGGACACGCGTTTCGAGATATCTCATTTTCATAGCATTGCGCATGCTAGGACTGTATCTTAGTTGCATTTCATGCATATCATGCGTATTGCATGGGAAACGAGGCACGTTTCGTACTCCGAGTGACGGAGTATGTCTCAATTCCCAAGTCACCGACACTCCGGATTACCCATGATGGAGTTAGGTTTTGTTGCAACGTTCACTTGCATTCATCCCTACATTGAGTTGTGCAATTCGGCTCCTCGGCCATCATGCATCGATATGCGTGATTGGTGGCACGGGGATCGAGGCATGCATATATTTGTGAAATACACTGCTGTGCCCTTTTCCTGCTCTCTGTTGCGAGAAAATTGAGTTTAGCAACTTTGAGTCCGGCGCATTTCGAGAATATCGCAAACGAGGCTAATCGGGGCATCCCAAAGGATTTCGCGCCAGCAACAAAGGCATCTTTCAGAAGCGAGGCGGTCCTTAGCTTGCATGCCAGTTTTTCTCATTTAATTTGTCAATTAAATAGAAATTGTATATTTATTCGGGCTGTTTATTTCGGACTGTATTATTCTTTTATTCGGACTGCATATTTATTCGGACCCTCTGTGCGAGGGCAGCGTTGTAATAAGGGTGTGTGAGTGTGATGTATGTCTTCCAACCCCCATTTCTTTCTCCCTTTTATTTACCCGCTTTGAATGGTTAGATATAGGGCATATTTCAATTAGCATAACAGTATGACAGCATGTTTGCATCATTCATCTGTTTTGCACGCACCGGGCTCGGCGCATCATACAAACTGCATTGTGTTTCAATTCTAAAGTTGAATACATGTTAGCTGTTGCATTCCATGTGCCATGTTTAGAATAGCCGAGCCTGCTATAGCTTGCATTTTTGCATGTGTTGCATTAGGCAATTCTGTATACTTAGGTCCATGCATGGATTTCTAATAAGTTCCTGTTTTGGCTTGGAGTACTAGGTAAGTTTTACGCTTTAGCATCCTTGCATGCGTGTGAGTGTTGCCATGATTGCATGCTTACCATGAGGCTAAATGCTTATGTGATATAACTGCCTTGAATGCCTGTGGGTGGAGGTTGAGTTATTTGAATTGGGACAATACATTGACTGTTTGTTTCAAGCCCACTAGATTGTGGCAAAATCTGCATTTTAAGCCTACCTGCGGGTAGCAAACCATCTTTCACAAACAAACATGAGATGTTTAGTTCCAATTCAGACGATTCAGTCTATACTTGTTTGCTGCGAGCATCACATAGTAATCTAGGCTAATAACCGGAATAAGAGCATACAATGTTTTCAAAAACAGATATCATGGTTAGTAGAGGCCGGTCTTTGACCGGGCGAGAGGGGGTGCTCACGATGTGACCTTCCCTAATCGTACCCAAGTTCCTGAGCCAACTTTGGTGATGACGGACACGTGGCCTTTTGGCACCGAGTCAGGGTTTCCTAAATTTCCCATTTTAAAAATATTTAGGTGGCGACTCTGTTATCTGGCAAAGCAGTCCATGTTTGGCACTTCTTTCAAAAAAATCTTTTCTCAAAACGATTTGCCGGATTTGGACTCTTTGGTTCGAGATTTAGAACCGCAACAAAAATCGAGTCCGAACTGTAGCGAGGTCCCCCGCGGGCGTTGTTACATTTGCCATTGGATGTGATTCACCCATGTTTTGTTAAAAATTCTACTCAAATATTTGTTTGACAAAACAAAAACTTCTTATGTTTGTCTCATTGTCATGCTAGTGGTTCTGACATAAGATGTTCAAAGTGGTTGGAAAATAGTTGCATATGTCATTGCTATCCAAAGATGCCTTCAATCACTTGATATAATGATTGATATAACTTATTGAATGCTTTGTTGTGTTTACTTGCTCTTGTTATCACCTTTTTTATTTATTTTTTCTTCTTTTTAACTGCCTTAGTCACATTTCTGAATTTTTTGTTCATTTTTCTTGCAGCTTCATTCTTGCCTTGGCTGATTGTCTTAGGTACGACTTACTATATTTAATATTTGTAGTTATGACGTGTTAGATTTAGTATTTATTCTATTTAGTGAACACTGTGAAACGTTATCTTGTAATACAAAGGAAATGGCCCTTAATACAAAAGAAGATAGTATAAAATGAAATGCAGTAGTATAAAAGAAAACTTGAACATAATTTCTTCCAATAATGGAAGGATAAAAGAACATTATCTTATTACTTCTTCTTTGTCTACCTACACAGGAGCAATATTCATCCTAGCAACAAGGATTTTATTTATTTTTTGATCGGCAAAGAAAAATTTCCATTAATAGCAAGAAATTAAAAGTACAGGAAGATGAGATGCATAGAGAGAGATTCGGAAGTATAAAAATACCCCTACTACTGCTACTCGCATCCATAGAACCAACCCCTAAGCCTCTCGATTTTTAAAATAAACAGTTAAGAAGAACTTAACTATAAAATTAAAATACATGAATCCCCCACAAAAAACCCACGAAACCACCCGAAATTCAAACTAGATGCAACAGTATACAAAATTCAAAAGAGCCCACGCCTCTGACTAAAACTTCAAGCCAACGTCTAATCAGCAACTCCCCAAGACCCTGCTGCTACAACTCCCCATGCCTCACTGTGTGTTTGGATTTTTAATCTATAAGTTTAGGAGAAGGCATTTATCAATGTTTGATAGCATTGAAGGTTTCCTACAAAGTCAGAATAATCTCATGCCTATTAGGTACTCATACTCAGATATCAAGAAAATGACTGAAGGTTTTAGGGACAATTTAGGGGAAGGAGGCTATGGTTCGGTATATAAAGGAAAGCTTCGAAGTGGCACTCTTGTGGCAGTTAAGATGTTGAGTAAGCCTAAAGCTGATGGGCAAGAATTCATCAATGAAGTTGCCACCATAGGAAGGATTCATCATGTCAATGTGGTTCAGCTAATTGGATTTTGTGTGAGAGATCTAAGCGTGCTCTTGTTTATGACTTCATGCCTAATGGGTCTCTCGAGAAGTACATCTTTTATGGAAAAGAAAAATCTTCCTTAAGTTGTAAGCAAATGTATGAAATCTCTCTTGGAGTGGCACGTGGGATTGATTATTTGCATCGAGGTTGTGATATGCAGATCCTACATTTTGATATAAAGCCTCACAACATTCTCCTTGATGAGAATTTCACTCCAAAAGTTTCTGACTTTGGGCTTGCGAAATTGTATCCAACAGATGATAGTATTGTACCTCTTACTGCAGCAAGAGGAACCATGGGTTACAAGGCCCCAGAGTTGTTTTACAAAAATATTAGAGGTGTTTCATATAAAGCTGATGTTTATAGTTTCGGAATGTTGTTGATGGAAATAGCAGGCAAGAGAAGGAATTGGTATGCATCAGCTAATTCAAGCCAAATTTTTTTCCCTTCTTGGGTTTATGACCAATTATCAGATGGAAAGCATATAGAAATGGAAGAGACGACGGAGGAGGAGAGGGAGATGGTAAAGAAGATGATGGTAGTAGCTTTATGGTGCATACAAATGAAGCCTTGTAACCGGCCTGCCATGAACAAAGTCGTAGAGATCCTCCAAGGAAGTATTGAATTCCTTCAGATGCCTCCCAAACCTTTTATATATTCATAGGCTATGCCAACTGAGAATCATGGAAATGACTTAGACCCTACACAATTGCCCATTCTATCAGGCGCTTGTATGGATTCCTTAACAATAGATGTAAGTGCACGTTAAGTACATTGCACCAAGCAATATTTATTCAGGGGCAATGTTGACACTCTTGTATACCATGTTACACGGACTGTTCAAAATAAATCAAATACCCATGTTGGACATTCAACACTCGGACAAGGGTCGGATACTTTTTAATGGATACTTCTTATATAATTGCATATAAAACTATTAATATATATATACATATTGTTCTATAATTGCTATAAATGTCTTTTTGACACTATAAGTTATATATAGCACCATTTTATCTCACATACTTGATTAAAAACATAAAATATGACATTTTTTTTGTTGAGTCTGCGTGCCCTTAAATTTATGGTTTGGTGACTTCGACATCTACATATATACCAGCACCCGACACTCATATCCGAGTCCATGTAATATAGCTCGTATATCAAATTTTGTGTTTTAGCTCTCACTAGTTTTCAATCAACATACTTTGCCAAAAAAATCAAATGACTTTGATTGAACCGTTCCAAGTGTGCTTTTGGGTGGCATTGGATTACTTAACTTGATGGGTCTCATTTTGAATGTGTATAAGTATAGGAATATAGGCCTTGTTTGATTGTTAGAATGTAAAATGAAGGATATAATATACCTTAGGATTTACTCAGTATATGCAATGAATGTGATATATGGATTGGATAACATATCACATGCTCATGTTTGTTGAGTTCAGGATATAGTACTGGATATATATATATATATATTTTATCTATGTTTGTTTGGCAAAAAGAATTATGGGATATAAGCAAGTAACATATATTAATGTCTATTTTGTCCCTATACCCATCAATAGGCAATATATATGTATGTCCATTACATCCAATCATTTGCCAATATATATATATATTAAATAAAAATAATCAATTAAGCAAAAACATAATAAAAAATTAAATAATAATATAAATTTGTCTAAAATATTTAAGAAAAATAATTTAGAATCAATTAAGTTTTAACAATTTTAAAATTATTTTTCTAAATTTAATTGTGTATTCTAAATTCTTACAAATAAAAAATACATATCATAGTTTAATTGGCAAATTTAAAAAAATAAAATAAAATACATATCATAGTTTATTTGGCCCACTTATTTATTTAATTCTTAAATTGGTAAATATTTTTTGAATTAGAACTTTGAAAATTCAAAACCTTTTAAGTTAGTATAATTATAAATATATTTTTTATATTTAAAATTAAAAAAAATTAAATTAAAACTTTGAATCTCAAAATGGAAATAAAGTTTTTGTTTATATAATATATATTGTTTATAAAAAAAATTCAGTTGTAAAAATTTAAAAATAAAATTCATGAATATAATTTTTTTGGTCATATACATCGGATTTCTCATATACACAATCAAATTTCTCATTGTAAAGTTCATAGAAACACATAATCAGATTTTCCATTGTAAAAGTGTAAAATTTTATTTTTAGTTGTTATCCCATCTGATGGGATATGATATAATATGGGGAGTGGGTATTGTATATCCACTCATTTTGGGAGATATACAATCCAGTTGTATATTATATCATCTTACAAATACAGGATATATGGAGCCCACGATATATAATCTCCAATCTAGCCTTTTATATCTCCCAAAATGAAACAAGGCCATAAAGCTTATGGGTAGTTTGTCTATTAATTGAATTCATTTTGTTTTCTTGTGTGGTCTGTTGGAGATAGAGTATTACTTGTGAGGTTTAGATCATGAAGCATTCTCCCAAAATTTTAGTGGCATGACACAATCACATTGTGACAATAGGAAATTCCATACTTCTAGAAATTTAATCCATATGGGAACACTTTAGGTTTTTACTTCCCCCGAAATGGTGGCTACCAAAAACAAGAAGCCCCAACTTGTAAAAGGACATAAGTTCATAGTTGCGATTCCAATATTCTATCCTTCAAAATAAAATTTCAATGGATAAATATTAAACGAAGTTTGGATATAGCACAATTTGGAATGTTTAACTACCTAAGGACACATGCCTAATTCCCATAAAAAATAAAAAAAGAACACATACCTAATTGTTAAGTAGCCAAGTGATGAACCATATATTGCTGGCTGTTGTTTTTAATACTACTGAGAGGCCATTAGAGCATTTCTGAATTAATTAGCATTCAACAAACTATAAGAGAACAAAGCTCCACATGACATTGGAGTTTTATTTGTTTCCGATATTAATTGTACATTATACCTATCTTTTATAAATAATTCAAAGTTCTCCATATCTATTGTAGACCTAGCAAAACAAAGCAAATATTTACTACAGAATGACCATTGATGTTATGCAGCTACTGGCATCAAAAGGACGACAAATCAGATTCAAAAACAACTTCTAACTCACTGTTTAATGGTCTTCCACTCATTTTTCCCCTTGTCGTCATTGGATTTGTAGAGTCAAATGGATTGGAAGGCATGGTCAGACTACGTGCATCTCCTTCCAACATTTGCACCACAACTTTCATCAATGCTTGGTCAGTAGGATACCAATGTATACACGACAGTCTGACAATAGTTAGTTTTTTTTTTCTTTTTTTTTTTTACAATCCATTCATCTCTATCTTCATCAATCTAGATTTCTAGATCTTTTCCATGATCCAAACGGTTGTAAATCCATTTAGGAAAGTACACTGCACTTGTGTTTTGTGTTACCTTATTGTTCCTCACCCCAACCATTTCTAGTAGTAGCATTCTAAAACTGTAGACATCTGATTTGCATGACAGCTTTCTGAAATTTTGAGGGAACACTGTGGGTGCAATATAGCTGACTGTGCCCCCGTTGCAGCAGTCATGGATACAACACTTTGTTCCTTTGAACACAACTTTGTTAGGCCAAAATCAGAGATCTTTGGATTAAAATTCTAGTCTAACAAGATATTATGAGGTTTAATGTTGAAGTGAAGTATTCATTGATTGCAACCTTTCGGTGAAGATAGTCAATTCCTTTCCCTATGCCAAGAGCAATATCTTGCAGCTTCTCCCAACCTAGTGAATTCTTTTTGTGTTTAGATGATATGAACTTTTCTAGGGAATGGTTTGGTAAGAACTCATAAACAAGAGCACTTTTAAATCCATCCACACAATAGGAAATGGTTTGGTAAGAACTCACAAACAAGAGCTCTTTTAAATCCATCCGCATAATATCCGACCAAACGTACAACATTGATGTAGTGGATTGTACCTATTGTTCCCACTTCATTGGTGAACTCTTCCCCATTTCCCTTGACATTGATGAGGATTTTGACTGCGACATGAACATCATTGGATAAGTTTCCCCTGTACACTGTTCCATAGGCACCTTGCCCTATTTTTATTGGTAATGTTCTTAATGTCGGCATAAGAATACCTTGCAGACTTGAGAGCTTTGTAATCCTCCAAAAATCTTTCAATCTTTGCTTGATTCTCTCTCTTTATTATTATTAATCTAAGGGCACAATATATTGCAATAATGACCACAACAGGGAGAAACAGGCCTTGGAGCATATCTAGAATTTAAAACAGTCAAACTAAGAAAATGTTGTCCCCACATTAAAAACATAAATAAGGTGGATGAATAACTTCAGTAACAAATGCTAGGTTATTTTATTTTATTTTTTAAAAAACCTATAAACACTAGGTTGAGAAATAAATTGTTAAATTACAATTTTTTTTATCAATTTCATTTTATTTGGGAAATAATTGAAAATCAATGGTATTATACCTTTGTTCTCAGAGGTATTGACTTTAAATGTCAGAGTATGTCTTTATTTTCTTTTGTTTGTATGTAAACTATTCTTCATGTATTAATTATAAAAGGAAGGTAGTATTTTTATAGACATTTTATTCATAATTTTTTACCATAATAATGTGATAGTGTATTCATCACTATTTTGTTTCAAAATGACAAATCCAATGTAGCTACATCAATCTATATAATTTATGCATATTTTTATTTATTTATATCATTACTCTAATTAAAATTCTTACATGTTGTATATGATGAGAAGCCCAGTCACAAATAGGGGTGGGCATTAGTCCAGTTGCGTTGCACTACCTACAAAGAGACTTTGTGTGTTACCAAGTCCAGCGCAGCCCAAGTATTGAGTTGATGTGGTCAGCCCAAGCACAGAGTTTCCATTTGCAGTTCACAAAATTTCTTAATATCATCTACCAAACAAAATCAATAGTTCGAATTTCGAACAATGTCGAGATTGTCCATTTGCGGTCGAGATTTGGGATGTGGGGTGGAGACAATTTAGCATGGGGGTTCATGGTTTGGATTTTCTTAGTTGGGTTCAAGCTCAATCCACCAATGTCGACGAGGTTGATCTTGACAATTTGGCATGGGGGTTCATGGTTTGGATTTTTTATGGTCTGTTGGCATATTTGGTTGGCTAGGAATCGGTTTGTGTTTAAACCAGGAGCATTCTAATGCTATCGATGTGATGAACTGAGCGTGTTCTAATCTCCAAGAGAATCACGAAGTGCATCACAGGTTCATGGTCCACCATCTGCTCGGGAGGTTTGCTGCTGGCAGATGCCTAGTTTGGGAGTGTATAAACTTAACGTCAATGGTGCTATTTTTAAAGCAGACATGACATCAAGTATGGATAATGGGGGCTGTTGCTTGAGATCATTTGGGTAATGTAATGGGAGCGTTGTCTGAACAGGTTCAGGGGATTGTTGATCCAACACACATTGAAGTCATGGCAGCGGATACAGCAATAAGATTTGCTGTGGAGTTGGGTCTTCTCGATATTCATCTGGAAGGAGATGCGTTGGAAGTGATTAATGAAATCAACAAAGCTGAGTTCTCTTTTTCGGCAATTAGGCGTATATCTCAGGCGATTTCAGTGGCTGGAGCATCCTTTTGATTTTCCGTTATGTAGTTGATATCCGAACGTAAAAAAGTGGTATTAGTTGAGAAAAATAGTGGTGCACA
The DNA here is from genome assembly GCA_025200525.1 of Camellia lanceoleosa. Lineage (NCBI taxonomy): Eukaryota > Viridiplantae > Streptophyta > Magnoliopsida > Ericales > Theaceae > Camellia > Camellia lanceoleosa. The sequence goes on along the minus strand of CM045758.1, from coordinate 103,207,444 downwards.
AATAGAAGATTCCCCCATGCCTAGTCCTAAAGACAAGTAATTTCCAAGTCTACCTGCTTAGCCCTATGAACATGTGACTTTTAGAAATAAGTAATTTTTATTTTAAAAAGCAAGGAAATTGATTCCATCTACAACAGAAGCCTTTCAGATAGAAACAAACAATAACATATCATTTGCATGAAAGAGAAATGAGCAAAAAGGAAAAAAAAAACAACAGCAATAACTGTCATCATACAAAGGGAGAAGGGGCAACAAAGAAGAGAAACAAAGTTAGCTTAAGTTACTTGTTGAAAATTGGGTAAAAAATTAAACATAATATAATATAATATTTGATAGATGTTTAGGAAACCAAAGACTAAGGATAATGAGAAAGGTTAATTTTGAGACTACAGAAGACAATTTTTTATTGAGCAACAAGTTGTCTATTTGTACAGCATAATGAAGACTGAATTGCAGAAAAAATTGCTACATGTTGAGCATAACAACTAAATGCCTAAAAAATAGCATGAAGAAATGTTCATAATCCTAACAAATAAAACTGATTCAGTAATCCTAAAGAATAGCAACAAATAAAACTAATTTAGCTTCATGGGTCATTCCGGTTAGCACTCCTCCTTGACTCTGGAGTTGCATACACCAAGCTTCTGTCTCAAGAATTCATATCTATTCTTTGGAAGTGTCTTTGTTAGGATGTCGGCACTTTGATTTTTTGTCTTGTAGTAGATCAGCTACACTTCTCCTTCCCTTTGTACCTCTCGTAGAAGATAAACTTTATTTTGAAGTGTTTTGTTTTGCCGTGGAACACTGGATTATTAGCAATTGAAATTGCAGCTTGGTTGTCCACAAATATTTGTGTGCCTTCTTGTTGTTACGTATGCAAATTTGTTATGAGTTTTCTGATCCAAAGGGCTTGATTCACAGTAGTAGCAGCAGCTACATATTCTACTTCTGTTGTGGATTGAGCTTTGACTTCTTGCTTCTTAGAACACCATGCAAAAATTCTAGAACCAAAGCTAAAACTATAACCTGAGGTGTTTCTCATATCATCAACACATCCAGCCCAATTACTATCAGAATAACCATGAAGACTGAAGTTTTTAACTTGACTGAACCTTATTCCATAATCAATTGTGCCCTTAACATATCTAAGAATTCTTTTTGTTGCTTGAAAATGAATTTCACTAGCATAGTGCATATACCTTGATAGCAAACTCATTGCATGCATGATATCTGGCCTGGTTGCAATTAAATACATTAGGCAGCCTATTAGGCTCCTGTACAGCCTTTCGTCCACCTTTTCGGCTACTTCTTCTTTGCAAAACTTCTCCTTTTGATTCATTGGAGTTACAATTGGCTTGCACTCTTCCATGCTGAATTTCTTGAGGAATTCCTTTGCATATTTATGCTAGCATAGAAATATTTCATTTTGCTTTTGATGTACCTACATACCAAGGAAGAATGTCATCCTCCCAAGGTCTGTCATTTCAAAGACATCTTTCATTTCTTCTTTAAACTTGTCAATCAACTCCTTACTACTTCCTATAATAAGTAGATCACCAACATACAGAGATACCACAAGTATTTCATCATCAGTCTTCTTGATATATAAAGTAGATTCACTTAGACTTTTTTCAAAGCCTAAGTTCACTAAGTGTGCATCAATTCTGGAATACCAGGACCTTGGTGCCTGTTTTAAATCATACAGTGCTTTTTTCAGTTCATATACCTTCTCCTCTTGTCCTTGAAAAACAAACCCTTCACGTTGCTCCACAAAAAGTTCTTTCTCTAAGTATCCATTCAAAAAAGCTGACTTGACATCCATTTAGTGTATAACCCAGCCTTTTTGTACAGCAAGAGCCAGCAACATCCTTATGGTATCCAACTTGGAAACTGGGGCAAAAGTTTCAGAAAAATCTACCCCAAACATTTGGGCATATCCCTTGACAACAAGTCTTGTCTTGTACTTGTTTACAGGACCTTCAAGATTGAGCTTTTTCCTGTAAACCCACTTGACTCCTATAGCTTTCTTGTG